>JAODJU010000014.1:11177068-11230919 GCA_026776725.1 Gnathonemus echidnorhynchus
AAGGATTCTGTGTCTGTAACATTGCAGGAGATCAGTAACATCAGACAACTTGTAAAGGTCACCTTGCCATGTAAACCCCCCCCCCCCCAAAAAAAAAAAAAAACAAATCAAATCTTGGAGGATTCTGTCAATCAGTTATACCTGAATAAAACATTTACACAGAGTATCTACCAAGACACCTATTGTTATACTGTCTAATAGAGGCTTTACAGATTGGAGTGTTATAATCATCTGACACTTGTGTGCTTACATGAGTATACGGTTGTGGCCAAAAGTTTTGAGAATGAATCGGCTTTCACAAAGTCTGCTGCCTCTGTTTGTCATAATCTCCAAATAATCTCTTTTATGAAGAGTGATCATATGAATTGCAATTAACTGCAAAGTGCCTCTTTGGCATGAAAATTAAATTAATCCTAAAAAAAAATTTTTCACTGCATTTCAGCCCTGCCACAAAAGGACCTGCTGACATCATTTCAGTGATTCTCTGGGTAACACAGGTGACAGTGTTGACATGGACAAGGCTGGAGATCACTCTGTCATGCCGATTGAGTTAGAATAGCAGACTCATCAGACAAATCATTGTTCTTCCTCTGTTAACCATGGTTACCTACAGGGAAACACATACAGTCATCACTGCTTTGCACAAAAAGGGCTTCACAGGCAAGGATATTGCTGCTAGTAAGATTGGTGCCCAAGAAAGTCCAGCAAGCACCAGGACCGTCTCCGCTGCAGGATTCAGCTGCAGGATCAGGGCACCACCAGTGCAGAGCTTGGTCAGGTATGGCAGCAGGCAGGTGTGAGTACATCTGCACAAAACTGTGAGGTGACGACTTTTGGAGGATGGCCTGGTGTCAAGAAGGACCAAGCATTGATTATGTTAGAATGGGCTGCCATCAGTCAGGATTTGGCCCAGAAGGTGATTGACAGCATGCCAGCGCGAATTGCAGAGGATGTTAGAAAAAAAATTGACTCTTTGCATAAATTTAATGTAATTGTTAATAAAAACCCTTTGACACTTATGAAATACTTGTAATTATACTTTGATATTCCATAGAAACATCTGACAAACACTGAAGCAGCAATACATGTGTCATTCTCAAAACCTTTGGCCATGACTGTATAACGCTCAGTTATGTCAGAATCAGAGCCATCGCTTTCAGTGGTTTTTCCTTGTTGGCTTAAATACGTAAAAAATATTTCTTTATGGAAAAGTTTATTTATAAAAGCATTATAAAAGTTTTTCTCTGGGCCAATCCTTCACAGTTTAGCCATCAGTAAGCAGAAGCATGACTTCTAAGGTCATCCATTGAACACTGCCATTACAACCAAATGTGAAAGTCACTCACACCCAGAGCATGTGAAAGTTACTCACATGCAAAGTATGTGAAAGTTACTCTCACACAAAGTATGTGAAAGTTACTCACACCCAGAGCATGTAAAAGTTACTCACACACAAATTATGTGAATGTTACTCACCACCAGAGTATGCCTTCATTACCATACATTTTTAAATAAAACATCAAAGAGTCAGGCTTTTCTATAGAGAGAGCAGCCATCTTGGGTGCCCTATAGAGGGATAGAAGGGATGACCCACAAGGTTACGCCCTATCTATGTGTTAACAGGACCCAATTACCAGGCTATACAGCAAGAGCAGTAACAGCTAGTCAGCGGTCAGTCTTGCTGGCCACCACACATTATCAATCTAAGCATTTTCTTCCCTTGGGGATTTGATAGTGTAGTCTGAGTTTTTCCCAACCTTGTCCTTTATTTTCACTTTTTCTCACATTTCCTCTCATCCCTGTTTTTATCTTCATGTTTTTTCAAACCCCAGCAAATTTCTAACCCACTCCTGTTACCTGAAAATGTCCCCCGTGTTGTTTGAATAAACATTTTTTAAAAAAGATAATAATTGAACTGTCATCTCTTTCCCCTGGTAAATAAGTTATCACATGCTTACAAAATAAGTTATCATGTGATTATATAACATTAACTGCCGAATACTGTCATTGGATGGATTCATGCTCTCTATTTTTATGTAAAAGAAAATTCAGTTACTTCTGTATTTTAACCCAGAAAGGCATTACATGGCATAATTTAATGTCACAACTTGTAATCATCTATTCGGTTTTCACACTAGTGATTATTGCACTGAGTCCCCTGTTTTCTGCCTGTCATCTTTCACAGAAATTAGGCAGCGTGCCATAACCACGCATATGTGTTTTAAGGGCTCCCTTTCGACCCCCATTGTACTGCTATTAACAATCCCTAAAGCCAAACCACTCGCGTCCACAAATGAATGAAAACTGGAGAAACAAACATTTTTGCACTTGCAGTTTTCAATTACCAAGAACCCCCCCCCCCCCCCCCCGGTAGATGACCTTACACAAAAAATGCAGTCTTTCAAAAAAGGCGTTTGTTTTGTGGGGACATCTACAGAGCACCAGTTTCCACAAGACAGATGAACCCCTCCAGTAAATCTGCACGTTGAAAGCAACAACATGTTCTTTAACAATGGAGGTAAGTTTCAGAGAGCCGCTGCAGGCTTATAGTACAAGATTTTATTTTACCAAATACAAATCCTTGTTGTGGAAAATAGGCACATTCTTTGCATTATAGAACTGCTTGTCCTAAAGAGCAAGAATCGTCATTCAGAAAATAAATAAAAGTGGCCAGAAATGTAACAGCGCAACTTTTGCAGCCATAAATGACTTCCAGAAAGGGGCGTATCTTTTGGTTTTTGTCAGACTGCCTCCTTAAGGGTTTTGTGGTCACTTTCATTCTCTCTGGCTGCTTCCTTCCTGATTTTACATTTGACTCAAAAGCCAATACAATTTACTGAGCTGCAACAAAGCCATCTCTATACTTTTTAATCCCCAAATACAACTGATAAAGGAGCATAAAATCCCTTTGAAGTGTGTCCTGCAATTCTGCCGGCTTCAAGACACAGGTAACATGCAGATGGATAGGTCATTCTCCCAGCAAAACAACAGTAGGTGACTGGTCCAGGTCCCCAGAGCGCTCGTGCAGTTAAATATTGGCGCGTGGCACTTCAGTATTTTGAAAA
Source organism: Gnathonemus echidnorhynchus (assembly GCA_026776725.1). Lineage (NCBI taxonomy): Eukaryota > Metazoa > Chordata > Actinopteri > Osteoglossiformes > Mormyridae > Gnathonemus > Gnathonemus echidnorhynchus. The sequence continues at coordinate 11,180,134 of JAODJU010000014.1, forward strand.
TACACCTTTTTTATATTGACATTGGCTGTATGTCTAAATCGGGACAGTACGTCTAGACCGCAAACTCGCTCGGAACATCTGTATGCCCTAATGCCCCAGAAAGCAGTATTGGCCTTGTTTCAGGCCACATAGGAGCTGATGCATGACCTGTCTGAGACTTTCCTGGTTCACAGGGCCTTGTTTAAGCAGAGCTTTATTTAGAACCTGCTTAGATTTGAATTGTGTTTCTTGGAGTAACCTTGAGCATGTGCTGTTAGCTGATAAAGCAGGGGTGGCACTCGAAACCCTGTAGAAGATAGACTGTGGAATTTTGCACATGGGAGTTTTTATACAAAAATGTTCTGTGGGCAGAGCAAAAAATGATTGGTCCAGAGAGACAACCAATCAGACTGTAGAGGAGGCAGGACCAAGACATCTGATTGGTTTGTCCCTCCTACTCTAATTGCTTGGACAAAATATTTTGGTGCTAGTCATAACAGGAACCTCACCTGAAATCACATTAGAAGTATTTAGAGGCAACTCAGCAGTTCAGGCTGCTGTGCCTGTGATCGGAAAGGTGCTGGTTCAAATTCAAGGCCCTTAACCTCCTATTGCTGCATTGTTGCATTGGCATGAAGGCATCTGCTAAAAATGTAATAATTGGAAATAAATGAAAAAATCAGAATGGCTATATGAAAATATCCAAGCAATTCATATAACTGGATTCTTCCTGTCAGGACATTCTCCGGCAGCACTGTTGACTGTTCTGCCAATAAGCAGTGCAGTTCTGATCTGGTAGATCGAATCTATGATGAGATAAATCTACTATGATGCCACCGTATATTTATATAATTTCTATTTTTTGCCCCTCTCAGTAGATTATTAAACTTCTGGAAAAAAAAAATCTGATCTGTTTTTGTCTCATTTCTCACACCACATTAAAACGATTTTCAAAAATCAGTGTAAATTAAACTAAATGTTTTGACCAATCAGGGTTTCAGCTAGGTTCCGCTCTTTTAGAGAATCTAATCTCGTTATATATCTGATTACTATTTTCTAATTAAACCTAACACACTTCATAAAAAGCTTCCCAAACGCCTTGCCATCCTGCACTTTTCCCACAAGGCACGGTAAAGTACTGCACACCGTGAGCTGTGTCAAGTGGCATAAATGCAGAGTGGCTTTTTTTGTGCAGGAAATGCAGCGTCCTAAACAGTGAGTTGATTTGGAAAATAATGAACTGCAAAATAAATTGTTGCACTGATGTTAATAGGAAGGTCGACCTTGTTATTTTGCAGTGAAGTGGAAAAGAACATCCATAGCTGACAGACAGCACCGGTTGTGCCTGATTATGTGTGTATTACCAGTTTGAACATGTTCCTGCATTAGGAAATGGTTCCTCATCAAGAAGGTGTTCCTGCATCATTGGACATCGATAGCGTGGCTGGTTTGCCTCCTCAGTCAACACTACTCCCACCCTTCAGAAAATAAAATAAATAAAATCAAATAAAAATAAATATGATAGGAATCTGGACCACTTGCACACAACATTGCCCCCTAAATGGCAATCCTCACAACCTTGAATGATAAAACTCCTGTTGTTGACATATTTTCGCCGTTATTTTCTTTGCGTTTTATTTATTATGTTTAATTGTTTGTTTGCATATTTCTCTAATAACTTGCTTGCATTTTTGTCTCATTATTAATATATAAAAAAAACTCCTTATTTTTTTTAGTGATTAAAAACGTATCGGAGGCTCAGAGCTGATAGGCCCCAGGAAATGAAACTGAAAAATTGACCTTGCAGATTTTACCTTGAGGGAGCTGGCTGTGAAAAATGTTTTTTTTTTTTTTTTTTTTTTTTAAAGTCACTTCGGCAGCAGGTCTGTGATCAAGGTGTAGTGGAGTGCTGGCTCTGAGAGACTGGTGATATCAGCACTGGGAGATATGGACAGCTGTCTGGTTGCGTCGTCCGTTTATGTCGTCGCATCTGTAATAACATGGCAAACTGGTGGCACTATCTGCGCCCTGGATGACAGGGGTGGTGTTATTACATAAACCACATTCCGTGCTCGATGTCAAATTGTAATACAGGGAACACTTTAGTCTTACTTCAAGCACCCAAAGAGCATCATCCCTTGCATAACTCAATTGATTCCAAGAAGCATTTCAAGTTGGCTCTGTGTCAGCGACTCCTGCTCAATTGAGACGGTATCCCCGACACGGTGACATTGCTCATGTCTTAGAATGATACAGCTTAAATGATAAAGGAAAGATGAACATCCCAAGCCTTTGTTATGTGGCTGGTGTACAGAAGGGGATCAGCAAGTATAGCAGAAATGCCAGCTATAAGAGCTGACAGTAATCCCATTGGGTGGTGTGCAGGGGGAGGGGCTTACCCTGCTCCTTCCTTCTCATTCTAGGCACTCAGCTCTTTTTTGGTGTATAGCTCAGCGGTTTAAGGCTCGGCGGCTGTGATTGGGCGGCCCAAATCCTGTTCTTGGCAGAATAGTCACATGGCTGTTGGGCCCTCGAGCATGGCCCTTAGCCCCCCCTAAATTGCTCCAGGGGTGCTGGATCACTCTCAACTGTATATATGCGTGCGTGTGTGTGGGTGTATGTGTGTGGATTATGTTTATATTACATTGTGGAGACCAATTTGGTTTTGTTACTTATGGTTATGGTTAAGGCTGGGTAGGGGATAAGGTTGTCATGTTAGGATCATGTTGGGTCTTCCTCATAGAAATTAATGGAGAGTCGCCACAAAGATTACAGACCTGTATGTATGTGTGTGTGTGTGTGTGTGTGTGTGTGCACCTTAGAAAAAAGAAGGTGAGATATGCAAAATGAATTTCCACTTACTCATGCAAATAGCAAATAAATCATCATTTAATTTCCTGCAGTTAGCTGCGTTGGGCTGGCGCCCCATCCTGGGTTATTCCCTGCCTTGCACCCGTAGCCTCCGGGATAGGCTCTGAACTCCCCGCGACCCTGAATAGGACAAGTGGTTCCAGGAAAATGGATGGATGGATGGTTCAAAGTAGGGGTTAACTGTTTTTTTTTTGGTGAGCGTGACTTGGATTACTGTGACTTGTTTACAGAGCAGTGCCCAAGTCTTTCAGAGAAATTCATATCAAGCCCAGGCAACTATGAAAAATGCATTAGTATGCCAATGCATAGTAAATATGTTCAATTTAGGAAATGTGTGGAGTTGATTAAAGCAAAATTGGGCACATGGGACCTGGATGTGGCAGTAAATATCTGGGCCCGTTCATTGTGGATGCCATTGGCATTGGCATCCTAAGGCTCCATGGAGCTTTCTGCTGTTTTATATATATACATATCTATATATATATATATATATATTGCTTATTCCTCCACTCCCGATTCATCATTTAAGGCAACCTGGCATGGCCCACATTCCAGAAAATGCTTTCTTCTGTCTTAATATTCTTTCTTCTTTTTTTTTTTGGTCATGCTGCAAGAAGGAGATTTTGTTACATTTTTTTTTTTTTTTTTTTTTTTTAATGAATTTTGTTAATGGATTTTATGTGATTAGAGTCTCTGTGTAATCTTTGCAGTTTAGACATTGCGTGCTGTACAGTTCTTAAAATGTCACAGCGTAAGGCTGACAGTGTACCTGGCAGAAACACAGGTGCAGTGTGGAACAACAGCACCAGTAAAGACAAGCTGGGGATTTAAATAGCTGTGAAGTGACTGTTTCATAACCTCTGGGCGGGTGACTCTCCCTGATCACATGTAAGACATTATCTTTCCTCTGTAAATGGTACCACAAGATTATTACATGAGCATCACTCACATTTATAGTTTGTTTTATCTTAATATGAATTAAATCAAATTGTATTTTTAGTCTCACACTAGGGTTCGAGTCTCTGTATGGGCTCTACGTATGCAGAGTTTGCATGTTCTCCCCGTGTCACCGTGGGGTTTCCTCCGGGTACCCCGGGTTCCCTCCACAGTCAAAAAACACGGTAAATTGGAGGTAAATCGAGGTAAATTGTCCATTGGTGTGAATGGTGCGCGTGCCCTGTGATGGGTTGGCACCCCATTTGGGGATATTCCCCGCCTTTTGCTCATGATCTCTGGGACAGGTTCCAGATCCCAGCAACCATGCATAGGACACGCAGTATAGAATATGACTGAATGAATGAATATTTTAATATAAGGTTTCCTGACAGAACTGCTTGTGATCTGGAACTTCAGAGCGACAGTGAGGTTAAATAGCAGGCTGATCATTAATTCTGCTCTGCTCAATGTTGAACCTAGAGGAGCAGAACAACAGGCAGAGAGTAGCGAGATCCCACAGCGGGAAGAGGACCTCTGCTATAGCAGAAACCAGGGCAGGTAAGGTAAACTGATTCATCTACGCAATTGGCTTTCTAAAATAGACGTTACATAACCGGGCCTGTCTCCGCTGACACTTACCGTCAGCTTATTTTTTCCCTTTCCCTCCCCAGCCGTTAACACAAAAAGCCTTCAGCGGCGTCCCCCCTAACTGGTCTGGACACCATGGTCCGAAGCTTTAAGCCAGCATGTCTGAGATTCGGGAAAACGAGTTTGTCTCAGATAGGAATGAGATGTGCTGTATAGCGTTATTACGCTGTGCTTCACAGAGCTACGGTTATTTTTAATTATCTCTCAACCACTCATAAGCACCTTAGAAATGAAAAAAAAAACCACCCTGTAATGTCACATGGTAGCAAGAATACACTGCTGCTGCGTGGCAATGCAAACAGAGGAGTGAAACCCAAAAGCCTGCAGAATAGAATCTGCCACAATGTCATCACAAAGTCACCAATGGAACCCTAAAGTTGTATAAACTACGTAAGACTCCGAAATTTTAACGAAAACCCAGACCACGTTCACCTTGAAGGAGAATGACTGCACTGTCTGTGTCTTTATATGAGATATAGTTAGAATTTCATTTGAGAAATTGCAATTGATTTGCTCAGCAAATGTCCTTTCTAGGACAACTTAAGTTACAGTTACTGTGTGGTACAGCTGGATGTAAAGTGACCCCTTTCCAATCTGGTAAAATCCTCATTCCCAAATTCTTCATACTGATTCTGTTCTCGCCCGGTTCCTCACGTTCCGTTCCTGATGGCACTCCACCGCGTCACACTCCGCAAAGGATTTTAGGTGACAAAACATGTTGACAGTCAAAGGAAAATGTTGACGTTTCCACATCATTTCAGTGCTTTTCTAATCCTGACCAGCATGTCTGAAGGGAGAATGTTAACCCCATGGTCTGGTCCCAGCACAGTTGAAATTACTAGACCAGCGGCTATGTGTGGAAATGAAAAGTGAACTAGTCGTAGATTATTTTGTAAGATGGAAATATAGTGTTTCATGTTCAACACAATGACTCAAAGGACTGATGGATCTTAGGACCTAGGGTTCATAAAAAGAAAGTTTAAAAAGGTCAATCTCTCCCTTTCATGTGTGGCACTCCCTTGGTGCATGGGAAAGACATACAGATACAGTTTGCCTGTGAAATTAAAGAAATAACCTTGTATTTCAGTGATACATCGAGGTATCTCTAAGCTGTTCAAACTGTGCTGCTATTTTAGGTCTGAGGCTAATGCACTTGGGATTGAACTGTCTGACTGAAATTCTGTTCTGCAAAAGAAAAAAATGATCACGGTGCCCAAATATCGTGACGGAAATGTGTAGCTTTGTGACACACAAGTCTTCATTTATCCGTCCATCTATCACAACTGCTTAACCAGTATGTGGTCGGGGTGGGGGGTGGGGGGGGGGAATTGGGGAAACTGGAAATTATCCCAGAAAGTTCAGGGCACGAGGAACACCAAAGCCGGGATGCCAGTGCATCACAGGGAACACTTGCACACTCACATCCTGTTCACAGTTTAAAGACACCAATTGTCTGACTGCATGACTTTGAACTACAGAAGGAAACAAGACTGATTGGAGGAAAACTGCATAAGCACAGAGGGAACATGCAAGCTTAACACAAACACCGCATAAGGGCCAGGATCTGAATGCCCAGCCCTGCAGGTTTAAGGCTACAGTGCTACTGATCCGCCTTGCAGCCATCTTTGTTTGTTTGTTTGTTTTTTTTATTTCCCAATCAATATTCCTGCTATGGACTCATGCACGCCTCAAACTACAAATGCGGCTGAATTTACAGCCACGGTTCTGTTTACTGTCACTCGGTAAGCATGCAGCCAAAACATGATACTTCCACAGTGCCGAGGTGAGGTTGCATCAGATTCAAAGGCATGTCCGTCTGCGGCCACAGGAACCAGTCGCTACGCAATGTGCTGAGGCACAGCAGTGGAAGACCTGGATGACACTGGGACAAAAAAGATCCTGGAAATAACTGCAGAAGCCCGAGTGAGGCACACACCTGGGATGAATATGTGAGGACCACACTCCTCTCGGGGATTGAGAAGCGCTGCAGACAGAATAGTGCAGGCAGCTGACAGCGTCTCTGCAGGCATCGCAACGATGTCTGTTTGCTGTGTTAGGAGACACATGTGTATGTAAATGCAGCTGGGGAATGGAAGGAGTCAAGCTCACGGGAGTTTTACTTGCAAAAAATGTTCTGAGTGCAGAATGAAAAAGGATTGGTTCAGAGAGATAACTAATCAGATTGTAGAGGAGGTGGGTCCAAGCAACAATAGGAGGCGGGACCAAGACATCTGATTGGTTATCTCTCTAAGCCAATCGTTTTCTTTCAGCCTTCAGAACAGTTTTTTTTGTAAGTAGAAGTCCCATGAGCAGAAGTCAAGGGGAGAGCTGACCATCATTAAATAAGAACATGCTTTTTTTAAAAAAAACCCTGATTGGACACAACCTTACCATGGTCACAAACAGCCTCCGCAGCGGCGTGTTCAGGTCACGTAATTTAAGCATTCATTGAAACAGTGAAACCAGGATGATGTGAACTTTGGTGTCCATTTTTGTCTTGCCTTCCTGGATATTTTAATGTTGAGTGTTATCAGATCTCCACTCAAAACTAAATATTAGATGAAAAGGTTCCTTATATTCCCCTGGCACGTGGGTTTTCTGCAGGTATTCAGCTTTCCTCCTGCAGTCCAAAGACATGCGGTGAAGTTAATTTGCGTCTCCAAAATGCCTGTAGTGTATGACAGTGTGAGTGTTTGTGTTTCTGCCCTACAGTAAAGTAGCACCCCACCTAGGGTGCACTGCAGCCTTGTGCTCTGTGACTGACTGCTGGGATAAGCTCACTGCAAGTCTCTACTGGATAAGCAGGTGGAAGATGGATGGATGGATTGAGCATTTATGACACAGATTTTTTTATACTTATTTTCATTCATAAAAAGTTATGCAACCCCAACCCAGTGCCCCAGAGTAAAAATATAATTGCTGTCTAAAACCTTTGTACTTTTTCTTCTTCCAGAACAAATCATATTGTCATGTCTGTTTCACACCAATGCTACAAAGGTTTATAGTCAGAAGTGCCACTTTTCCTTTGTTACCATAATTACTTTGTCCAAACATCATCAGAAGGTGACTCTGTGGATTACTGGTGGTGGGGGATTCGAATCCAGCCTTGGCAGTGCATGCACATGCATGTGAAGTCAGGCTAATCGCTAGCATTTTGTGAGGCTTGCATGCATGTGTCCTGCCATAGACCCTCAGGCTCCACTCACCATGACCCCGCTTAGGATAACGAATTGAAAGATTCCTTATCTATACGCTGCATATACTCCTCCTGGTACAGAGCTGTGGTGATTAAGCCTTGGTGACTGCTGGGGGGACATCCACTGGGCAAGCCCACTCATTTCAGTCCAGTGATCCTCAGGTCACTGCAAAAAGAAAGCTGACCCCGAAACAGATGAGAAAAATGTTACACCAGTGGTCTCCGGGAACCCCGGGCCTGTACATTATTGCTTTTCCCCTCATTTAACACACCTGATTCTATTTCCCTGCTAATTACCACCCATTGCTTGAGTTGAATCAGGTGTGGTGGACCATGGAGAGTGCAGGGCTGAAGCTGGAGACCCCTGATCTACACTAATGGTATAATCCGTAATGAAGAACTCTCCCTTTTTTTCATGGTGCGTTTTTTCAGCCTATTTGCTTGCTGACCACACTCTGCCTTTCGCGGTGACCCTGACACCCAGTCCTGATACCCAGCATGCCGAGGGAGCATACCTGTACACAGCCCCTGCAAACTCACTACCAAACAGACCCATGTCTTCACCTACCACAGATGCCAGGGGATCCTCACTGAAAACCTCCCTCTAAATACAGGCAATCAGCAAGCTGTGGGATCTTGACAGGGTTATAAGAGACACCGCACCCCTCCCCACCCCCACAACTCCCCACCCATGGAAAAAAAATGCCAGTTATGGTACCATCAAGAGATCCCCCATCGCCGTCAGCTGGCTGACGATCTAAATCAAGCACCGGGCTCAGTCTGGCACAGAGGCCCAGCAAGCGGTCTAGTGGTAAAAATCTGCACTTATAGCTGGGAAAGCCTTGTCGTTACTGAGTGTGGCAGAAACGCCAGCAGCCCTGGAGAACTGGATCGGTCCGGCTATCAGATTGGATGTTCCCATGTATCCATTATAGAGGTGTCACTCAGGCCCAGCCGCTCCTAGTGGCTGAAGCCCGCCTACCCCAGGGATTGGTCCCCCAGGGCGCTGCCTCAGCCCACTAATAGCAGCCTGCACCCCGCTTAGCTTTAGTCCGTGGGGGTTTGATTGCTTTATCCAGGCCTCCCCGTGTGTCGGCTCACCGAGCGCATGGATCTCCACGCCCGCTTCACCGGTGCGGACTTTGATTTGGCCAGAGGGAGGCGATAATTACAGACATCCCCCCCTGCCCGGTACCTCTCACCCCCAGCAATCGGACCAGCTCCTCAGGGCAACGATGATGACAAGAGAGAAGTCATTTCCCGTCAAGCTGCCATTATTCTCTGGAGCGACCATGGAGCCGGGAGATCTTAGGGTGCGAGATGTCACGGCGGAGAGCGGTTATTCATCAGGTGCCGCGGAGCCGTAGACATTCCAGTGGCAACCCTGAATACTCTCTAAGTAGCAGCCTCTGTCTGGCACGTGTCACTTCCCATGATGCACGTTGACTTTCCCATCGGGAAATGCACAAACTGGAAGATAAAGGATGAACAGAGCGACAGTGGGGAAAATACGAATAACAGCCACGGAGAGTGATGTAATACCTAATGGTTCCGCTAACAGTGGGAAATTCAGCTCATTATTCATTACTGAAGAACCAGTGCGAGTGTAAAACATAGGGGCTCCATCTGCTGGTGTCTTCAGGGAAGAACATTATTAGGTTCCACCTGCTTTGGCTTTTTATGGCCTACAAATGGTTCCACAGAATCTATGGATGGGTGTTACTACACCATTTTGACAAAGGCTAATCAGTGTTTTAGCTCACATATAATCAAACTCTTTCTCATTTGCACAATGTACATAAAGTATAATCTAATATCGGCTGTATTCTTGTAATTCAAGCCATCTTGTTGGGAGTTTTTCCTCTGGCTGACCCTTTTTGCTTCTCCTCAGAGTGGAGGTTTCACTTTCTGAGTAAGCATTCTCAAAGTCTACAGGAGGGTAATGATCCGTCTTCCTTATTCCCAGACTGACAGCCCCTTAGAGACACTAACTCTTTATGATGCATTAGCATCTCTCCAGGTCCACTGTTCCCGCACGAGCTGAACATCCACTAACAAGCGAAATCCTGTTCAAAGTCACAGAGACCCGAGACCCATGGCGGCCACCGGGACATCCCTAAATGCACAGCCTCCCAAATCTGGCCTGCTGCTAAGTACTGCATGACAGACAAGGAGGCCTTACAGGAAGATAAGGCACCTGATGCCCTTCAAGATGTGATCTACAGCCCATAAGATTTTACAGATCCAGCTATCTGCCATCTATAGTTTGGCATTATTATTGTACTCATCTGCTGTTTATCACGGATGGCATCCACATCACTAGCTAATTTACTACAGGCCCAGACTGCAGCACACCTCAATCTGACCACATGTGAGTGAACTACACTCTTCCTGTTCCCACAAAGTGGATTTATTTAGGAACGCCGGGAATCCCGAAGGCCCGAATGCGGATGTCCTTTGAAGCGTGTAACCGTGTCGCGGGACTAGACCGCAGTATTAATGGGTGCAGAATAAAGAAATAATAAATATAAGAACTAATTAAGTGAAAATGTGGTATAAGGCCCAAAGGAGAAATGTCCATGTAGAGACATGAAGGAGTAAAAAGTCAGTCTGGACAGCTGAGAATTTTATGGGACAAACCTGAAATTTTAGTCAAGGCCAGTCAGGACAAGCTGTTCTCCTGGGGAGGGACACTGTCTGAGAAATTGCTGGCTGGGGTGCAATGGGCAGTAAGTCATCAGTGAAATAAAACTAGAGAACTAGTAGGGTGTTATTAGATGGTTTACCCACCAGAGGGCAGTCACAAATGTACCTGGAAAACTGTGTACGTACTCCAGCCATGTGACCACAATGGTGGTTTTGTCCCCATTGGTTGCCTTAATTAAGCTACTATGACCAAAGGGTACAAAAATAAATATAAGAAGCCTGTTGCAAAACCCGAGGCCTCCCATCTGTCCATAAAGCACTTTGCCTAACGGGACTGTATTTGGTCATCGATCATCTGACCTGGTCCATTCTGGGGTCATAGAACCCATCAGTCCTCTCACTGAGTGCAGGACAATTCATTCGCACTAGGCCGGAGCCTCCGGGCTTAACTGCGACTCGTAAGTGTACCCAAGTCACGTGACACCTGTTTAAGAGCTGTCCATGGTATCTTCCATTGCATTTGGTTTCATTATCAATGGAGCTGTTTGAAAGGCATCTTTTTGCCATAAACAGGTTGGGTTGGACATTGCTGGTTCAGGCATCTATTCTGTTTCATATAATAAAAGCATACTGCATACAGTGCTCACAAAAAGACTCGGGACACTTGCTTATTCTGCAAAAATGCAAATTTATTGGTTTCATAACAGAAGTCCATTGACAAGAAATGTTTAATGTATCTGCACATATCTTCCTCACAGTCATTTTCTTTTTATTAATTGTCATAAGTTTTTTGATTGACTCTGTTCTGTTCTTGCCATTTTGCTATTAATTGCAGTTGTAGTTACTGGCTCCCAAAGGGATACTAAGCACAACTGCTTGGTGTTTTATGTTACTGTTACTAACTAAAAAGAACCCAAATAAGACTGTCAATTAACTTTTTAACTCAGAACAGCTGTTTTAGAGCTATAGTTTGGGTTTCAATGAATTACTGTCATGGACCAGGGCGGATTTGGGGCGACGGTGTTACATGATGCAAGCTGGGAAGGAGGTGGACGACCCACTTGCAGCTCACAGGACAAACTGGGTTTATTAACAGAAACAGAAAACACTAGGAATACTACAAAAAAACAAACGGACCACAAAGGGTCAAAAGCAAAAGGGGATAAACAAAGACTAATTACAAATGGGTCTGGGCAACAATGGGCAGGCAGAACACACATCATACATACAACAAACCACTGAGAGACTGAACTGAGGCAGGGACTTAAATACTGAGGGGTAACAAGACTAACACAGGGCAGGTGAGACTAATTAATGTGGGTTGGTACTGTAAAACAGACCACAGGTGAAACTATTAACTAAAACATGAAACTCAAACTAGGAAACAGAATCTAACAATGAGGATAACAGACCGGTAAAAACACAATCAAGGGCACAAATGCAAAAAAAATAAAACCGAATACAAATCAAAACAAACGGACTAGAAAACTGATACAATTGAAACACAAGGGAACAAAATCTACAAAAACAAAGGAGGTGGGATTTGAACAGACAACAAAGAGGTTCAGAGACAACTGCATGCTCAACATGTTAACCCATGCAGCTGACAGGGAACAGGGAAAACACAAAGGCTGACAGGAGGGACAGGATGGCCAGCGACGCCTGCTGGCCAAACGGGGAAGGGAAACAAAAAACTGAGACAACAGGAGCTGACCTTGACAATTACTACTCAAAATTAATGTTTTGCTTAGAAGTACTGGTTGCTTCTAATGTGATACATATATTTTTTTAAACAAATGAATGAAGTAATGATTTTGTTATTAAACCAATGAATTTGCAGTATTTTTACTGAATTTAGCAAGCATCCCAAGACTTTCTGCGAGTACTGTACAGAGTATTATTGCACTACAAAGCACTGGTTGTAAGTCACTCTGGAAAAGAATGTCTGCTAAATGCTGTAAATGTATTAAAAACACAAGTATGACATGACAAGTGTGTAAAACGAAATTGTGTTATTCCCTTTGAATTGGCATAAAAATCTCCCTCTCAGACCACAGAAATCAACTGATATTATATATCAGTGTTTCATAGAATGCGTGTATTTCTTTATTGGTTCCAATAAAAGGCTAAGGGCTAAGGGTTAGGTTACTTTAGCAAATGTTATGCTTTTTTTTTCATTGCTTAGGTTGTACATTGGACAAGAGCACAGCCTAATGATTCAGAGAATGTAAGAGGCATCCATCGTCCTTAGTTACCAGGACAAGGTCACTCTTGGCATTCTTTGATGTAATTATCAGTGACCCATTGTCAGCACGGCTAGTAACTGGATTTGCTGACTCTGTCACTTATGTAATTATCGATTTATTTTCCAATCCAGTATCCAGATTGATAATGAAATCAACAGTCGGTCAAAGCTCTGGTTAACCTACAGCTGTGTCATAAAGATGAATGAAAGATCAGACAGGAGAGCATCTTAAATATTAAATTTCCATCTGTCACACCCCTTTTGTTGCGCTCGACTCTGTGTTTGACTACTTCACTGCACAAGCACTGTACGTAAACTGAAAATGGATGCTGCTCTGCTTGGGGCCCCCCATAGATGGGGGCCAGCTAGGGGCCCCGGCTCTGAGTTCCCAGTGCCTGAAGCCCGTGGCCAGTGATTTAGGCCCGCGAGAGAAATAAAAAAAACCATAAACATCCAATTATAGTCACAACATACAGAATAATAATAAAAAATACAGCCTTATATAATCCACAATCGTGAGTTATATAATCAGCCCAAATATGCCATATATTCAGAATACTGTTTGAGTATAAAGTTGAAAAGTCTTAACAGGGAAAAAACAGCAACAAATGACTGTGTGTATTCATAACAGCAATTCTATTAATTAACCAATTAATTAATAATCAAACAATCATTAAGGTGCTGTTTTTTAGTTACCCCATTAACCAGCCCTTCTGTCTGCATTGCCTCAGATCAGCTGTGCCTGATTGGTGGGAATGGTGATGGAGTGCTGTCAAGGAAGCTCATTTAAAGGGCAATTACCGGCCCATGCCAGTCATTTGTTTCCTAGGCTTTGCTTTTGCCTTCAGAGTAAATTATAATAACTGGAAAATTCTTCCTATCCATTTGTCGCATTCTGTTCTATTTACCGTACTTTATACTCAAATATCTCCCATCATTAAACACATCAGTCTGTGTGTATTTGCCTCACATGTATGTATATTTTATTTATGCAGACTAAAGCGTTTGCTAAATAAATAAATGTAAATGTTTTTAAGCAGGTCTGAAAATGAATCGAGGGAGGAGGGGGTTAATGAAATGGAATAAATTAGAATATGTACTATTTTGGATTTATGTGAAATGCAGTGAATGGACTCATACCCAGGAGAGTAGATGTATCATCTAGCATTAATATACAGTACGGAGCAGAACCTGAGGAAGATGTCCTGGCTCCCTGGAACACGAGCACCTGCAACCAGGGCACTGTAAAGGACTTTAACGCCACATGGTTCTGGCAGTCTTAATCAATCACCCATGTTTCATAAACATTTTTCAGGTAGGTCTTCACCCTGGAGTTTGCTGTTTTTTGTTTGCCCCAACCTGAAACAATTGCTTTATTGGACAGATAATCCCTAAGCTCCCATTGGCTCTCGTAGGTGACCTTGCAATAATATTATGAACAAGAGCATACATTTCATAGTTTCCAACAAGATGACATTCATCACAGTGTGACCTTCCTTTATTCTACATAGCACGCAACACTGTCAACAGACAGACTTTATGATATGACTGAAATTAATCAATGATTAGTACTAAGATTATGTTATTGTTAATTATGATAATGGGCTTACAGATGTTCTCTCAAGATCTTGAAAAGTGGCTGTGTGCAACAGGACACAAATGTGTAACGCTCTCCCTAGATCATGTCTCAGATGATACCGGTCTGCTAAGGTCTGATCAAACGTGATGCAGCAAACGGTTTTGCTATGTTTTTTTCCCCTCCCCCAGGAGTGATTGCTTTTGCATACTATCAGATAATTGCCTTCCCTGTAGTCAGTGCTTCACTGAAGAGCGATTACAGGAGATTCATATAAACGCAACACTGAGTTTTATTTTTCTATATTCAAGCATTTATAACTCTGTGGCTGTTTCATATATTAGAAACACACTGAAATCGCTTAAGGAAATACCATGTCTGAGGCAGAAGGTTGCATCCAGGCAATATCAGTGATATGGAAGGATTGGATGTGCATAATTTGTGTCTGCCAATGTGATTACTTGAGGGATATGGAGTCTGGGTGGGATTGCGGAGGGCATGTGACACAAATCATAACCTGCAATGGAAGTGCAACGTGAATCACCAATCTACAATGCATAAACATGCCACACAAACACGCAAATGAACTGAAACGTAACTCCCAGGGGAACGCATGTCCACACGTCACTCTTTCTGACCAGGAGATAATTGATTTGGTTTGCCTGAATATACCAGTGATGTAGATATTTTTAAACATTTTATACGGTTCTAGGAATGATTATGAAAGGACTTAATCAAATGGCACGCTAAATCAAATGATGAGAATTTGAATTCACTGTCTTCTAAGGCTGGCTGTGCTTTGAAATGAATTCCCCGTATTTGGGCCAGACTCTGAATGGATTTGGATAAAGGTGACATTGCACTGGAGTGGAGGCCCAGGAATATTCTGGAATTAATTTCTCACTGGAGTGGCTGGATCGGGCTTGATTAACCAGGACTTGAAATTGTAACAATACACCCGGATGTTAACACAAATTATTTTGAAACCATTATTAAATGGCACTTGGGAACCGTTACCCCACTGATTAGAAAACATTGTCAGGTTAATCATGTTTTGTTGACCCTTGTATTTTTATATTGTTCCATTTGTGTCAGTGTTTTACATTCCTACTCCCATTTGCAATAATCGAATTAAATTTCTATTGAAAAGCCTGGCATCAAAATCCCATAATACGTCTATAGCAACTTAGCGAAACAAAAGTAAATTTCACATGTGCCATTGAGGTTTGTTGACAAAAAACACTGCCATGGACCCTGACACCACCTTGAGATTCTGTTATTTAGCAAGTTTGGAATAAAGACAAAAAAGCTTTGTGATGACCCAACTGCCCTTGAGCTGAAGCTACGCTACAATTCAATTAAAATGATTTTTTCCCCAGCATTCAGGTCATGCAAAGGGCCGTCATGTCTTTGTCTTGTGCATTGTTGTAAAGATGTCTTCCAGCTAAATCCTACACACCTCCTCAGTACCACAATATTTTTGATCCAACAAACCACTGTACCAGACTTCGGTGTGTCTCTGTCAAACCACAAACCTTGCAGACTACAAAAAAACACAAGTTCAGAAAGTGGACTAGCAGCTACAGTCTGTTCACCCTTGAAATGGTGAGTCGACGAAAGGTGGGAGTATAGATTTAATCAATACACAAATCGACAATCGATTTTCTTGTAAAGGATATCTTAAATGTGACTTTAATGAGGCTGAGACTGATAGCTGGGCTTAACATTTAGCTACACTTGATAAATTAAATCTAGTGCAGCTTCTGAAAGGTTGTCAAAGATTCTCTTTAAGCATAAGGTGAAATCTGAAGTAGCTGTGAAGGAACATCTTTGATAAATGCACAAGGTCTGTTTTAATCTATGCTTGAGACTATTAGGCTGAATATCGATTGCCACTGCCAAATCTATAGCATTTCTGGGTAACACTTAACTTTGAAGGGGTACAAATAATATAGTATTATGCTCTCAGTTATGTAGTAATTAATCAGAAAATAAGCCTTAATTACTTACTGATCTCATGTTTATTCATCATTAATGAATCATGATGCATCTTTTATCTCAGGTAGCTACTGTATTTGTTCATGATTTGTACTTCAGTAGTAACTGAGTTACTACAAAGCATTTGTGCCCCGTCAAGTAAAGTGTTATCCATTTATGTTAGTCCTAAGCACATACAGATTCTGGTAATAAAAATATGAATATAGTCATAGTAGCCAGTGAAAAGACAAAATAGCAAGGGATTTGCCCGATCTGGTTAGGAGCAAACAATAAACCTGTCTGCACTATTTAAAGGGTGGTTATGCCTCAACAATTCATACAGAAATTCCGGTAGGATGCAGCTATTGCCAAAATGTGTACCTAAGCAGAGGTGGATAGTTTGGGTCCAAAGATTTTTTTCTCAACCAACCAGCTGAGTATAAAGAGTCACAGAGTACTCAGCTGGTTGGTTGAAGCAAAATCTTGGTCTGGATTTTTACTTTTTTGGACCTGAATCATCCAATCCTGCACCTCGGTCACACATCATGATGTCTGTAGGGAAGGAAAATGCCATTACTCTTCTGTTTGAGGTTTCACAGCCAAGCAACGTGTCAAGACAAGATAATTCCCTAGCTAGTCAAGAGAGTTTGGGCTCCCAGATGATTCCAAAGCCTGTGAATATAACCAAGAATCCATGAATTTCAGAAGTTCTGCACAGTAATTACGCACAAAGCATTCCCGCAGGGCAGACGCAGTAGCAGAAAGTGCTGTAGGCACTCACTAATATGTGAAATTTGGCAAGGGAAGATAATTGATTGCTCTATAAAGAGCATTAAGGCACACATTCTTAAACAAAGGAGCTCTAAAATCTATTGGCTCTATTAATTTAATTAGATTAAATGCAAATTAGGAGATAATGGGGGGGGTTCCATTAACCTGTTAGGACAAACAGAATGGCACAATGGACTGATCATGTCTAATGAGGAAACAGTTCCATCATAGGCCAAGGGATTCTCTTTCAGGATCCACACGGTGATCTTAGAGGCATGGCACCGTGCCGCAGCACTCAGACCCCATGGGTACTTCAGTCGAACAGCTGTGTGCGAGAGAGAGAGCTGGGAGAGGGAGTATGTGTGCGTGTGGGTTATGTATATATTACATTGTGGGGACCACATTTTCCGTCCCCACAAGGGGAAACTCGATGTTATAAAATGAAAAAACCAATAATGCCAAAAGTTTTGAATTATGTTTGGTTACTTGCGGTTAAGGTTAGGACTGGGTAGGGGTTAAGGTTGTCATTGTTCGGATTAGGGTTTTGCCCATAGAAATGAATGGACAGTCCCCACAAAGATATGGATAGAAACGTGTGTGTGTGTGTGTGTTTATGAGAGACAGAGCCAGAGAGAGCGAGAGAGACTGTGTGAGAGAGACACTGTATGTATGTGACATCCAAGTCGTGTAGCATTACTGTGTGCTATGGAGTGTATTTCAGTTGTATATTTTGGTAGATTCCTTAACTTTCCATTAGACTGCACAATAGAGCTTATCATAAATTAAAATGATACATGCACATGTATATACTGTATTATACATTATATATACACAATTTATTAGCTCAATACTATGAATGTGACAAGTGTAAACAGGAAATGCAACGTGCACTTACGATAAAATCCATAATGACATGCAAATGTTCCAAAAATGTTAATACAAGCCTTAGCAGAGCAGGAGACACAAAAGCTACCGGCTACTCCGAGTCAGTGCTAACCATCGAGTCAGTGCTAACCATCGAGAAATCACGCAGCATCCTGCATTAATTAACAGTGCACTGTTCCTCAAGTCTAACTGCACAGCTGTCTTTCAGGATGTTTGTTGGGTGTTTGCAAACACCCCTTTAAAGCACACACTAATAACAAATGAGGACTAAAACGTCCCCAGGATCGGTCATTTTAAAACATCACAAAACCCTTGTGTGTCGGCCTAACCCAGACACCAGAACCAGCTGTGATTTTCAAACATGACCAGCGTCTCACTACCATCCAGTTTTATATCTGCATCCATTTCAAGTGAGTAGCTCTATCTGTCTGCTCACTATTCCTCCCAGGTTCTACTTCATTCAGGCGAACCTTCTTCACTCTGACCCAGTTTTTGCGACACGTAATGGTCAGCTTAATGATGAGGAAACACTGCAGATCTCAACTTAAAACAGCAACATCTCAACAGTATTTTTCCCCAGTTATGTTAAGCATATGAAAGCCATTGTGTTTCTGATTTTTAATGTGTGCATTTGTCAATACATTTCTGGAGGCATGCTAGAAAATTTTTTAAAAAGTATGTAGGCAAGAGTGGAAAGAGTACCGAAAAATCCTAAACAAGTAAAAGTGCCATTACTTACAATAAAATAACTGAGTATAGTAAATGTACCTTGACCAAGAAACGACTGAAGAGAAAAAGAGTAGCTTATTTAAAAAGTACTCGGAGGCTAGTGAGTATTTTTAATTGTTTTCCCATAATAACACAAATGTATTAACTCACACATTGTAATTAACCTTCTAGGAACAGTTTAATTTTGACTGACAAAGTAATAAAAATGCCTTTCAAACATAAAAAATGTAATGCATAAAATAAGCACGTTAATCAACGCTATGTGTTTCACCACAGCATTTTATGTGCTTAGACTTGCGTTTGAATACGGCGTCAAAAGGGCGATCCAGATTTCATTGATATGCACTTCGACGCATTTCCAAAGAGCATCCTGCCAAAAACCAATCCATTATTTTCAAACTAATTTGAGGAAAATGAAACAATATCCAAATGTACTATTGTGCTCAAAATTCATTTTGTATTCCCCACTCTCCCTCCCTACATCAACCAAAACCCGAACACCATCACTCCCCTCTGTATTTACCCTAGCCCAGAAAGCAATCACCCAATACGAACACCTCACTTTACCACTGCTAGTAAAGTACATAAACAAAACACTGACATTTTACTGTATGTGTTATAACAAGCTCATTTTTGTAACATTGCTTTAATAGCTGAACCATATATCAATAAACTCATATATCAATAAATGATTGTACTAACTTTACAGTATGAACCAGAGGCACATATAGTATGAACCAGAGGCACATATAGTATTACAGTACATGCAAATGGTTAATGTATAAGAACATAGAAAATAATGGGCAATGCGCCCAAGTGTAGATGAACTGAACGTGGGTTTTACCATCAGGTAGAATAATCTGATATGCTCTCATATTCACATTAATGTGGGCCTCCAGCAACCTGTAGTTATTTGATTATCAGCATACATTGAAACGACTGGCTATGGCAAATGAACAGTCCAATCCCAGTCGATGGAGGCAAAACAAGGGAAGAACATGAGCCGATAAAACCAGTAAGTTAGGGAAGTAGTGGACACACTAATAAATAGCAGAGTAAAAATACATGAATTTTTAACTACTTACTAAAGTAATAATTCGGAAAAAATAAACTACTGTATTTTCACTAACGAGTGAATATGTAGCTTGTTACTTTACACCCCTACAAGGCAAAAACCTGATCTCTTGATATATCAGGAAGACAAACTGACACATTAACACCCCACACACATAGGACCATCAGTGCGTGTGTGAGATTAATTACGATGCTTCAATGTATGTAAATGATTTCAGGTTTTCTTTGCATAATATGTACAACTACACCAACACCAAGCCACTCAAGCGTGGCAGCAGAAATATTCATCATTATTAATCACTCTTCTTTTCACCAGTATATTACACATCTCTGGAAAAAATGCCTCCTAATTATGCGGTGGTTTATGTAAGTTTGAGTAATAAATTTCCAATTATTTCTGCTGGTGTTGTCATTGTTGAGCAGCAATTTGTTTAAAAAGGACTTATTATCTTACGTTTCCTTGGGTGATATTAGTTTCACGTATGTACTCCTCATTAAAAAAATAAAGCAAACAATGTTATGGTCCCTAATATTGCTTTTCAGTAAGAAAACATAAAATGATTAGCAAGAACAAAGGTCCGTACATACTTCTCCATCCATCCATCCATCTTCTAACCACTTACACTATTAAGGGGGATCTGGAGCCCCTCCCAGACAGCACAGGGCACAAGGCTGGGGTACATCCAAAATCAGATGCCAGATTATTGCTGGGCACATATAGATGCTCTAAAATATCCATTTGCAAATTATGGTGCTTTTCCACTGGCATAAAGAATCAGGCTGTAACCCAGCCCGCACCGCACCGGTTCCAGCTCCCTTTGAATTTCCACTGCAGAAGGATCGGCTGGATAAAGGCGTGACCTTTGGAGAGCGGTGGTGACGTAAAATTGAAGCGACGCTTATTTACTGTTCACACGATATACACCGTGATTTACTATGTGCTAATTTCCGCTAGCACGTCTGTGAGAATCACCATGTTGTTTTAGCATCAAGTGCTGAGGAATTGGTATTAGCTTGTGCAAATTTGCATTCCATTCAGCCGTTCTATAGTACTTTTTGAAGTAGGTGTCTTGAAATTTTCAAGCTCCGAATTTTTAGGAATGCATCAATACAATACGATGTGCGATAGCACTAGTCTAATGTATATCAATGTACCATGTATAGCAATATAGATAGTTATTGTTTCTGGCCCTCTTCACACCTGATATTAACAAGCGTCCTGTGTGATCTGATCACAAGTGGGCAGGCTAAATACGTCCGTTCACACCTTGTATTAACATGCGTCTCAGCAAGCGACTAAACTGGCCGCTTGTAAACGGATAACATTTTATATAAATAAGCACGTAAACCACTTGCGTATGTAGATTCTGCTGAACGTTAAAAGAAGGCAAAAGCTATTTGCCCATTTCGGAGTAACCATAACACCTAAAATGTTTGTATGAAACGCCAAAATACTCCAAATGCAATAAATAAAATATCTATAAACTAATAGATATTTCAATAATGTTACCCTTTAAATAACCATGACAGGTATTATATTTCATAATGTTTGTCTTCTACGTATAATTTTTAAATTCTATTTCGTAATAACGTTGTACGTGATTTTCATTAGTTAGTCATTACTATAAAACACTATTTCGCATAATGCAAATATGACTATACTTAAAAAAAAAAATCAAACTATATTTCATAATAAAGTTAAACTTTTCACATTGTAGATATGCATTTCTATACCGCGTTAGCACAATACAATTGTACGTGTTAAAAAGATCTTTCAGTACAATTAAGTACTAGGGCAGGCTAATACTATTTTATTCAAGATCAATTTGGTTGCCAAATGATAATATTTCGACTTTTAATCATAACCAGTGAAGCTCAAAATTTGTGAAAATTTCAACGAAATTGAAAATGAAATCATTGTTTCAATGGGGTGAGACTAATTTCTGAAAAGGAGTTCAACCCCCTGGACAGTTCAATATAAAACCATATAAACAATTACACTATTATTATTTGTTTCTACTGACATATCCATTTACTAAGCTACATTAATTACCTACGCACTTTGATTTTACGTTCATGCAATTTTTACCGGCAAGTATGATCTGAGCAAATTCCAAAACATTTTTAATTATTCACTTCTTACACAATTTTTTTTTTCCCGAATTTGCACGAAATATTAATGATGCGCATTTTTGACATGGTTTCCATGCGAATGGGTCGTAACAGTCCAACATTAAACAAGCTTCCCTGCAGATTTATATTTATTTTTTGGTGTTGTAGAAAAAAAAATATGCGTTGTTCACAATGTAGTTCAGTACACATGCAGTGGCCGATTCTGCACTGACTTACGTTCTGACACAAATCATATGTCAAACACCATTTGCAGATTTAATGAGTACTTATAAGTACTTCCAATCACATGACGTCGGTTGAGTAGGCGGTCCTTCAATGCGGTCACATTTGCGTTAAAACTGCTACAAGAATGTGGCGATATACATCCCAGACCACCTCTGAATGTGGTCTGAGGGATCCAATCTCAATGCGTCTTCAATGCATTTTTGGTGCGTTCACACCTGTAATTGGTGCCATCCACTTGTGATCAGATCACCCAGGATGCATGTTAATAGGCCACCAGGTGTGAACAGGGCCTCTGTGCATTTCAACCAGTCAGATGATGGTGACAAAAGCAGCTCGGTTTAGTCATGTTTTTGGCCCTGCTAGTAAGCAGGGCCGTGTCAGCGCCGGGTACAGGTCTGGGGCGACTCTCCTAATTTAGAATGGAAAACGTCTCTTCACGGTTTGGCTCAAGTACGGATCAGTTCTTGATGGCAGTGGAAAAGCACCGTTAGAGACATCAGTTAGCCTAGCTGCATAGCTTCGGAATGCAGAGGAAGCCAGAGTACCCAGGGGAATCCCTGGGAGACACAGGAAGAACATGCAAAGTCCACACACACACACAGCGGGGGTGGAAATCGAGCCCCACACCCTGCGGGTGCAAAGCAACAGTGCTGCCTCCATGTATAATCTTAATATTGCATAGGACTTGATGTCATTCATGAATACAGTTCAAACTTCCAGGCCTGGAAACCTACCTCAAGGGATCACCTACTTACAATGGTTTGGGGTTCTGTTTTTATCACTGAGGTGGGGGGGATGAGGAATACCAGCAGATTCTTGAGATATGCGAGCCGCACTTCGGCACTCGTCAAGACTGGCTATGCCTGGGCTGGGTTCCTCCTGAGAGAGACATATTCTAATTACAAAGAAATATGAATGGGAGAGGGACTGTCACTGCTCTCCAAATTTCATTTTAATTAATCTCTGGCACAAATCAGCAGCTCGGCGACACGTGACACATTGCGACCCAGAAGTAGATCCAATTTTGTGTCTCAACAGGCGTTAAATTAGTGAGAACATTTTCGCCATCGTCACCCTTGCTCTCTTAACAAATGGAGCACATTTGGGCATGTGACATGGCGGGCCGGCAAATTACCTGCCCCTGTAAATGCGGGAGACGGGGGAAGCCGGGTATTTTATTTGGCGGGGTTACATTTGGAGGCTTTGGACAAGCATGGGAAGCAGGCTAGGCAAACCTGAGAAGACTGGGAAATTACCCTGGCAGTAAACGCCTCTGCTACATCTGTACAATGTACTAGGCCAATGTTTCCCCATCCGGTCCTCGGGGAACCACATCTGGTACATGTTTTTGCTCCCCCTACCAGTTTTTGCTCCCCCTACCAGTTGCAAAAATGTGGACCATCTGTGTTGGAGAATAAGTGTTGAATTGTTGGGATGCTTTCAGTTTGGAATGCAGTTTGCTCGAGAATCTGATTGCATCACATCCTGTGTAGGACTCTATAATGATCCTTTTAATAACTGTGTTAACTGTGAGATAAACTGTATTAAGTCTGTTAACTGTGAAATAAATTCATTAATATGAGGTCATATCAGTTGTGTGACTTTCCTCTGGGTCCTCCAGGTTCTTCCACTTGTCCAAAGCCATGCAGACAGGCTAACTGGTGTATGAATTGGCATCTCATCTAGGGTACACCCCTGTGCTGGCAGAGCTGAGCTCCAAACCTCACTGTGACCCTGTCCAGGATAAGTAGCTGGCAAATGGATTGCTGGATTGGTGCATTATGTTAAATAACTTTGTAAGAGTTAGTAAGTTTACAATAAATGTATTATTAAGCTGCAGTTGGTAGGCGCCCCATCTTGGGTTGTTCCCTGCCTTGTGTTATAGATTCTGGGATAAGCTTTGATCCCCTGTGACCTTGCATAGGACAAGCAGGTATAGAATAATGGATGCATTATTAAAATTACACAAAAATGAATTACAGCTGCATAAAACACAATAAATAAACAGTTATTTAAATATAAAATAAATCTGTAAGTTCTTGTGGTAGCATTTTATTCTTCCAGTTCCATAGTGTTAAATCTGTTCAAGGCGCTTTAAGGAATTTGGAGTGAATCTGGTATATAGACGGTAATGAATGAAGCAGGATGAATTTTCATTGGATCACTCTTTCCATTCAGTTCTTCTCTGACACTTTAAATCTGTCCCTTTCCAGCAGGGAAGACTTGGCACATTTGCATAGCAATTATTTAAGCTCAACTATCTCCATGACTGGACTGATGGGCGTTAAAAAAAAAAGTGATTGACTGGCTAAGTCCTTGTGCCCGTCGATTGCGTCTCAGTCATCGTTAGTCTGCTGGGGGGCCTAGGAGAGGTGGCACCTCAGTGGGGACTCTACAGCCTCGAGAAATGAGTGGAATTAAAAACAGAGGAATCAATGGGAGCGGAAGCAGGGGTGGACCTGCTAATGAACCTGATTATCCCTGACAGTGGCACTAATTACCACCTGATGCCACTGTAGCCTCAGAGGTCTGTGCAAGTGCCTTTTGATTGGTCTGCTTGTATGGTTGGCCCTGATTGGTCAATTTATGTGTCACATTGTACTGTAAGGTCATTCTTATAGGTCAGCCAGGACGAACTTTGGTTCTAAACATCATGAGCTCATTCCCTGCAGGGAGCTGGTCCCAGTTCTGGAATTTGGCCTCCTTTAGGATGCCTGAGGGAGGCGCTTGACCCAATCTATGCCCAGAAGTGTAAATGGGCAAAGGGTGTCAATTGTCTCACATTAAAGTTTCAGCTCATAAACTATCGGCAAATTATGTACTTTATACGCAAATTCAAGGGGCATCACTGATATCCTGCACTCACTATTTCTTCATAAGCACACATATAAAGAACCAAAATCATTAAGATTTGCTCTGCTTTCTAATTGTAAAAGGTAATAACTAAATTCCTTGTAGACCCCTTAACAGCTCCTCTTGTATCAAATTAACATAGAAAAGCAATTTCAGTCCACTATTGCGTGGTATTAATTCATTGTTTCCCAAGGTGTTCTCAGTTGTCCTTCACTAGTACATTCTCAGTATTCCCAAGGACGTCCAGGCAATTATACTGTGGATAGCTCGTCTTAATCCATCCATCCATCTATCAATGTGTTATCTAGTGCAGAGCTGCATGGGGCTTGGAGCCATTGGAAGCATGGGGTACAAGGCAGGGGGCACCCTGGATGCACACACACACACACACACACCTCTGCTGCTGCCATCTGAATTCTCAACATTCCAACAGAGTTTTACATTTGCATTGTGTCAATGTTTTCATGTCTTGCATTTTTTTTCCTGCGCCTGTCCTATCAATCGCTATCAATCGTATGTTATATACTGAATACAGTTGGTGTGACTATAAAGCCCCTCTTGACTCTTGATTCTTGACACACACAGGGGGTCCACATGCAAACTCCACACACACAGAAAAACAGAGTAAGGATTAGACCAACTCTGTCTGTGCCAATCAAAGTGCCAAACTCTGAGCCACCGCTCTAGTAATGCAGCCTATCGTCTCAGAAGCATGTCAGATACACCCCCTACCTCTGGCTGCTGTAATTTCTTTGGGATAACAGAGACATCTACTGGTAGATTATATTGTGTCATTAGTACAGCTGAGCATGGTGTTGAGCATATGAATAAATCAGATTTCTGTTACAGCTGCTTGCTAAGAACCAATTTGGAGTGGGAAAACAAATCTATTTTGTTAATAAGCTTTGATTTACTCACTTATCCAGCAATAATTGGTCTATATTTGTGCAATTATCCTCTGGGATTAGCTTCATGATGTCAAAATCTTTACATGCAGGGAAGATCTGAATTCTGAATGCAATCCTACTTTGCAGAAAGACACGTACATATATCATACCCACATACCACAGAAATAATTAGTACTTCAAACACTGAAGTTGCTATAGCAAAGCAGTCAATTGGGAAAATCTTGTCCTGTAGGCTTTGGCTGATGAAAATCAGCCATTCTGCAGAGCATCCCGAGGAAATATTATAAATGTCTGTAAAAATATCTTTGTCTAAAATGGTAAGACATACATGCACATATTGTGCTCTTTCCAATTCTTCTAATGAATATTTTGTTTTTTGAGACACTAACAGCAATCCTGTTGCTTGCACATGTTGCATTCTGGTGCAGAACCTAACATGCTTGTTATTTGAGTATGTACAATTTAAATATATACTCAATGAAAAAATCAGCATCTAAGGGGTTGTTCTGGTTTATATTCCTGTATAAATGGGTCTGTAATGTGAATTAACTCTTGATCATTTGGCGTAAAGGTAGATTTTATGGGACTGTTGCAGTTTTGCTAAAGCTTATTTATTTGTCTGTTTTTTACTGGGTCTGTCTGAAATGTTGGGTGCCTCAGCAGATAACCCCCTAGGGCTAGGGCTGTCCCAGTCAGCAGATAACCCCCCAGGGCTAGGGCTGTCCCAGTCAGCAGACCATTTCCGTGCCCTATCTGGTGGGGGCCAATCTGTCTCCTGATCTTTCCATCCCTGGGGGAACATTCCTGCGCGTTTCCCACTCTATCTTCTGGCTGTTCTGAACTCGTGACAGAGTATGAGTCTGTGTGTGCATGCGCGGGCGCGCGGGTGTGTGTGTGTGTGTTTGCGTATGCATGTGTGAGCACATGAGTAGGTGGGTGAGTGGGTGCAGCTATTTTCCACCAATCCCCCTGTTCCCAAAACTCAGCTCTCTCTTAGTGGAGGAATCTGAGGTTAGTGCCTGGGTTTAACCTTAAGTTAAAACTGAGTGAGTCACTGTAAATCCAAACCCTTTATCTGTAAGGTTTGTGTCCTCTCAGGTAAAACCGGTTACATTTGGATGGAGGCTACTTTTAATCCGAACGAGACTGGTCACATCTGTTCCTCACCCATAATTTACAGCACATTTGCCTTTTACAGACAGTGAGATTTGTCACAGAATGCCTTGTTAATAAGCAAATAAGTAAATAGAAAAGGCGTTCTGCAGCAGTCTGCATGCACTGTGTTTTAACCAAGTGCCAAGTGTAGTAGTATATCCACCTCCTTGGGGGTTCTGGTCAAGAAACTGGGTCATTCCTGCTATGCTGGGACCTGGATCCACAGATTGCTTGCAAAAAAAAGCTTTTGATTGAGAAGTTCATGTAAAGGGCAAGAAATTGTGTCATATATTCCAATCCATTCGAGGTTTACTTGCTTAACAGGAAAACCTTGGTGTTACCTGCTTACCCTCCAAAATAATATCACGTACCTGTCAAAGAAAGATTCCATTAATTATCCGTGTCACATTACAAAGGCCTAGATTATACAGGCAAAAGCTTCCCTGTCATCTATATCTGTTCAAAAGCTTATTCGGGGTGACATAAACTCACGAAACACACCGTTAAACTCAACCAGACCATGCATCACGATACTGCTATGGTCATAACTGTCAGGCGTGAACTGCTGAATCAACACTTTCACGCAAAATGCAGCACAGATAAGTAGATGTGAGTTATAAGGAAGGTACCAGAGGCAAAAAGGGTGATGTCCAAAGAACAGTGCAACCAGTAGGTTTCCAGATCCAGACCTAGAAAGGACCCTACAGTATTAAACATGGACAAAGTACTTCAGAATCAGATTACTTTTTATTATCCCGGAGGAAATTGTACTTAACTGATTAGGTACAAACATCCAGTAACAAAGTGAAAACCCACAGTCTAAACTTGGTACCTAAAGCAAATAAAATGAATAATAATTACTAAGATACAAAACTTTAACTGCTTGATTAGCTGGCTGGGTGCCTCTTTAGGAGGCAGTCATAGGAAAACTTCATGGTGGGAATGAATAGATCCCTGTGTGGATTTCACCAAAGGCTAAGATTAACATTAAGCTTCGGTCACACCTTCTCACATGATTCACTGCCGCAGCATCACGCTGAGCGCAGAGAAGCGGATTCTGTGCATGTGTATGTTTTCATGCATGAAATGTCCTAGACGTTATGATCTATGGGTTATGACTGTGAAGTTGTGAAGTACAGGTTTGGGGCTGGGATTTGGCTTTATGTGCTGCTGCAAAGCCAAACCAATCAAAGCTCAGCACAGTGTACGTAGGTAAATGCTTATTTATTCTCAAAATCTTCCATTTCCTGTCACTTTACTGCAAATTGTACACTATGAATATTCTTGATTATTGCTTAATGTTTATTGCTTGTCCAGTGTCCTCTCTCATTATCCTAATGCCCCCTGTTTCACAGCATGGAGCTACGTGACCAGGCATTTCACTGCATATTGCACTGCAAAGGAAACTTTAAAACTGGAAATTTAAACAACAGCAAAGGCGATATATTTCTAAAAATCTGTGACTGCAATCAAAAAACGAAAAATGTCAAAAGTCTTCTATATTGTTTGATTACTTATGGTTGAGGTTAGGGTTGGGTGGGGGGGGGGTGGATGTCACGGCTGGGACTAGGGTTTTGTCCATGGAAATGAATGCAAAGTCCCCATAAGAATATGAATACGTGGACTGTGTGTGTATGTGTGTGTGTGTGAGTGTGTGTGTGTGTTTGTGTGTGTGTGTGTGTGTGTGTGTGTGTGTGTGTGTGTGTGTGTGTGCCATGTATAAGAACAGTCCTCAGGATTACAGTTCTTAATCCTGAAAAGTCATGTCCCAGTTATTAAAACATAACCAGTCCAAGATTAGAAGGAGCCCAGCATGAGCTGCATGTGACTGTCAGATGCACTCAGCTTTCCAGGAGCTCCTGCTGAGGGTTGGTGTGCAGAAGCTTTCTGTCTTACATCCAGTTTAAAATGGTGCATTTCTTTTATAAATTATACAAAAAGCAACCAAACATTTCACCTGAAAAGGCAAAAACTAGGAAAACCAACCATAATAGTAGTCGTAATAACTATTGCAACTACCATTATCATTACCAATTACCCTATGCGGGAGCAGTGAGTCTGAGGTATATCCCAGAATGCACAGGGCAAGGGGACACCCTGAATGTGTCTGTGAGACATACATCACCGGCAATCTGGACACTCCAAATTGTGTGAGGAAACTGGAGGACCTAGAGTAATGTTTCCCAATCCAGTCCTCAGGGACCCACAGGGACTCCCTCTGAGCTCCGTGCCAGATAGTCCACATCTTTGCTCTATCAGGAGCTGGGAGGGAGCAAAAATATGGACCGACTGTGGGCCCCCGAGGACTGGATTGGGAAACACTGTTCTAACCACTTCTCCAGGTAGGGGTTATGATCCCAGGAAGGGCAGAGCACAAGACAGGGGACCCACCTGAGAGCAGCCATAATACCATGACAGGGCACATACAGGTACACACTCACAGCCACATTAATTCTCCTTGAGCAATTAGCCCAAATCCATGTTTTTGGACTGCAGGAGGTGACTGGAGTATCCAGAGGTAAGCCATACGGCACAGGGAGAACATTCTAACTCTGTATAAACAAAGCGGGGGAGGGGGGGGGGATCAGACCACTAATCCTGGAGGTATGTCGCCACAGTGCCACCCGCCGAGCCCGTGTGCCGAACCATAGAATAATCCAGTGATAGACATCAAAGCAGCAAACAGCTTTAATGTATCACACAATCCACTGCATGCATGCTAAAAATGCTAATGTGCTGTCCTGTGTGCCCACAGATTTGGAACGCTCATTTTTGGGCAGAATCGCAGAGAACATTACGGTACCCAGAAAAATGCGATCACGGGCGTTCCCAGTGCGAGTTCACTGCAAATGAGGTGTTAATGGCTGGAATCATGTTGCATTCATGGAATATTTGCTTCCTTGGTGTAATTTCAGTAAACAAAGCCATGCTATAGAGACCCCGCCCCCCCCTACACACCCCCCGGGTATGCCCATAATGAGGGGACATGTAACTGAAGAGAAGATGGCAATGGGTGTGGATTACCGCTATGAAATGGCTTCATTGTCCCTTTCGCTTGAGTATTACAGTCCCCCCACAACCGGCATTGCTAAGCCCCTCCTTACTCAGTATGGCCCACCTCACACCCCCTTTACACTCCACAGCCCTGTCCAGGGAGGCTGACGAGAAGCACGCACATGAAGACGTGTAAAGATCTCCCTAACAGGCCTGGCTGCCGGCACGGTGCATGCGAGGTACCAGAGACAGATAAGCAGTCAACAACACTCAGAATACAGCAAGCTTGTTTTGTTGTTATTATTATTATTTTACTTAATTTACTTACCTATATTTAACCATATTTAACAATATGTACCCCTCTAATCCTGGTGGTCTTAAAACAATGTAATAAATATTTGCCCTCACACTCAAAAGTAGTGCAGGGGTGTTGCTAGACATAAAGCTCTACTGGGCCAGTCCCCCCCACCCCCATTAACCGCGTAAGATTTGAACGTGAGATTTTACTGGGACACAGCGCATAAACACTGGGGCAGGTGCGCCAGTAAAGAGGTCTAGCGATACCCAATGATTAAGATGTACTAAGCAATAGTGAATATTATAGTGAATATAAACCTACATTTACATTTATCGGTAAGTAAACGGTAGGTAGAATATGCCCCAATACGCGCACGTTTAACAATATTAGTGAATAACGGGAAAATAAAAGAGCTACCGATTTCCCCTTCCTTCCTAATAAAACATCATGTGATTGAGGAGATCATAAATTCCGACGGTCATGCGCTAATCTGGTATTTAAGAGCCCCCCCATGATTTGCGAATGAGCTTTGGTAGGAGCTGAGGTACCGTGAACCATACGGTCTGCTTTCTGAAATCACTATTAATTATTCTAATTATTCAGACACTGGAGTCTGACACAGAAGGAGCAGAGCAAAAGAATAAATTAACTTAATTGCAGACATAGAGTTTTGTATAATTTGCGGTGGTGATCGCAGATCTCCCCTCTGGCCGGGATGTGGACATACGGGGTCCTGGTGGCTTTATGCGCCGTGCGGGTGGGCGCCCAGTTCCCCAGAGAATGCGTGACCCCGGAGGGGCTTAGAAGCGGCGAGTGCTGTCCGTCTGCATCGGGGATCCCGGGCGACGGCTGCGGAGCGGCCACGGGACGCGGCCAGTGCGTGGCGGTGACGGCGGACAGCCGCCCCCACGGACCGCAGTACCCGCACGACGGACGGGACGATCGCGAGCGCTGGCCGCTGCGCTTCTTCAACCGCACCTGCCAATGCAACGGCAACTTCTCCGGCTACAACTGCGGGAGGTGCAGGCATGGGCTGACCGGGCCAAACTGTGACCAGCGGGTCCCTGTAGGTAAGGAGAGTCAGCCGGGCAGGGGAAGACCCACCGCCTGCAGAAATGAACAGCATAATATATAGAAAATGATTATGCGCAGACTCTTATACGTCAGAAACGTATTCTTCATGATTTACTTTTTCATAGGCAATTTCCAGTGAACGTTATTATTATTATTATTATTATTATTATTATTATTATTATTATTATTATAAGGAGCGTCACTAGAGATTTATGAAACGGGGTAAGCCTTTATTAGGGGGGTCCACATTATTTAAACTAATTAATGTACATTTATTTCGGGGGGCTAAGAAGCATTTTAGGGGTCCTAAAGCACCCCAAAAATAGGCTCTACCACATTAGTATTTTTGCCATTACAGATACATGATAATCGCAGATGACTGGTTAAAAAATATTTACAGCATCTGTGATCCGAAAATTCTTCCCACGAGTTCAGTTTTTACTGCACTAAAATAAACGACTCTCCAGTCAGGAGGAACGTGATGCAGCTGAGTGCTGAGGAGAAGAGAGCGTTCATCCAGGCCCTGGACCAGGCCAAACGCACCGCACACCCGGACCTGGTGGTCGTCACCCGCCGCTATGAGGACGTCTTCGGGCCCGATGGCAGCACCATGCAGTTTGAGAACATCACCATCTACAACTACTTTGTGTGGTCTCACTACTACTCTGTGAAGAAGACCTTCCTGGGAGCAGGACAGCCCAGCTTTGGGGGTGTGGACTTCTCCCATGAGGGTCCAGGCTTTGTCACCTGGCACCGGCACCACCTGCTGCAGCTGGAGCAGGACATGCAGGTAAGCAGATGTTCTGGGAGAGACGGACTCGGAGATGGCATTTAAACTTTAACAAAGGCACCCCCTCCCAATCAGCTCCTTACAGTATAGACCCCAATTTCATAAAAATCTGAGAAATGCAATTCAGCTACTAAAAATGCCAAAAGTATTACATTTTTTTTCATTACTTATGGTTAAGGTTTGTGGTGGGTTGGGGTTAAGGTGTCATAGTTAGGAATAGGGCTGTACCCATAGAAATGAATGGAGAGTCCCCACATAGATATAGACCCATGATCTGTGTGTGTGTGTGTGTGTGTGTGTGTGTGTTTTAGGGTGTGCTGAAAAACAAGTTAGGCCTCATGGTGGCAGATTGTAATAAAATAATATGGTTTTGCAACATTAGTGTGATATTGCTTCTGCAAAAATTCCCTCTATATTTAACCAACAAAACTATTGCTTCCCCTTAGTATAAATTCAAAACAAAAAAGGTTGACACGCTGTAAAGTTATTTGATGTTGTGGTTGTGTTGGTGGTGACATTATCCGAATCAATCTCTACGAAATGAGAGACACTTTAAATATTTCATTAGAGAGAAACAACAACGCAATTTCTCAAACTCCCATAAATCTCTGCGTTTGTCCCTATAAGCCTATTCTCCTTTTGATGTCCAGCTTACTTTACATGAAATTTGACTGTAAATTGCCCCCACCCCGTTTAGTTTGGTTTATTGCAACAGAATCTATGTCAAAATTCCATTAACAATATAAAAATGAGCAGAAATGAGGGGTGTGGAGGACTCTTCTCACTTCAGAGGCATTCTCAGAGTAACTTCTCTGTTTTCTCATATCCCAGATATTACGTTCTGCCCGTCATGCCCACCTGACCCTCCTGTGTCCTCTCTGATGTGGCCCTGATGAGCCACGCCTGTTGCTTTTTGCCCCTTGTTAATCCTTGAATTTAAGCACCTGTTCGTCTTGCCAACCCCAGTCTGGTCATTGACATAACTTCTCTTGTCTGCCTGTGTCCTTCCCCATACTAACCTTCTTGTTTGATCCCTTGTGGTCCCGTTTGTTTTCCAGCAAAGTACCCTAACCCTAACCCTGTTCAGTTTCAGTTAAATAAACCTCCTTTTTGTTCCCCCAACGCCTGCTCTTAAGTACTTTGGAATTTGGTGATGACACAAGAAATGTTATGAGTCCTGCTAATGATGCTCCTTCTTATCTTAATTGGAAGGACATGCTGCGGGATCCAACCTTTGCCCTGCCCTACTGGAATTTTGCCATTGGCGGCAGCACCTGTGACATCTGCACTGACGATCTGCTGGGGGCACGGAGCAGCTTCGATATGAGCTCCATAAGCTCCAACTCCATCTTCTCGCAGTGGAGGGTCGTCTGCGAGAGCATCGATGACTATGACACCCTTGGCACAGTTTGTAACAGTAAGGCTTGCTTCCCTGTTTGACTCCCAGCTCTGTAGTAATCGTTCAAATCTCGATTTGGGCCCTCCTTCGGTCAAGAGGACTGTCTCATATCTTCTCAAAAAAAAGCCTCACAGCCTTATTTTATGCATCTGCTACTAGACAGAGATGAAATTCCTGCATTTATTGGATTTTAACAAGCCACTGAACAGCAATGAAGATTTTATGAAAACATTAACGTCTACTGACAAATGCATTGAGAACTCCACACCCAAAAGGAAGGTCTCTGAACCTACCCCAAAAACGATTAAAATAATCATCCATGTCATATAATGAAATTATTTGGTTCTTCTTGGTGTCACAAAGAGTGGTCTTTCAATTAAAATCTGTCAGGGGAATGTAGTTCACGTCGTACGACACCCAAGTGACACCCATGTTTTTTTAACATGGGCACATTATTAGAATTGTTTTGTTTTGAGGGTGGTGGTTAATCCGCTTATGCATTCATGATAGTTCTGCAGAAAAACAGTTGGTAAAGCAGCCACAGAAGTGAAAATATAACCCAAAAAGTCCAATTCCAGTCCACAGAGAGGCCTGGCATCCTCCTGCGATGCTTTGCTGTACAGACGCCACTAACAGCCCGAGAGCTACGCACATCAGCATCTGAAGCTGAATGAAATCACGTCGCTTTGTAGCATCGGTCAATTAGCACAGACAAGCTCTCGGGCCTTTGTGTAAAAGAGCGCAAGAAGAATAGACTATAGAAGTTAGCAGAGGAACACCAAATGGAGGGTTTATACCTTCTACTCGTGTTTCCATTGTTTTCACACAATGAAAGAGTGGAGCATTACAGTGTGAAATGTGTGAAAGGAGAACGGTATGTGTCTCACATGTACTTACTCCCCCAGGCACGGAGAGCAGCCCCATCAGGAGGAACCCCGCAGGGAATGTGGCCCGCCCCATGGTGCAGAAGCTGCCTGAGCCGCAAGACGTGGCCAACTGCTTGGAGCTCAACGTCTTCGACACGCCCCCCTTCTATTCCACATCCTCGGAGAGCTTCCGCAACACCATTGAGGGTGACCTGTTTAGGGCTTATTGCTCCCCTTTACCTGTGCTTTCTCCTTCAGGCCACTAGGGGGCAGGGCAAGGCATGCAATAAATGCTCATGGGAGTTTCACTTGCACAAAAATATTCTGAGGGCAGAAGGAAAAATGATTGGTTCAGAGAGACAACCAATCAGATCGTAAGGGAGGTGGGTCCAAGCAACTAGAAGAGGCAGGACCAAGACAATTCCTCTAGTTGCTTGGACCCATCCCCTCTACAATCTGATTGGTTGTCTCTCTGAACCAATCATTTTTCCTTCTGACCTCAGAACATTTTGAGTAAGTAAAACTCCCACAAGCACAACAAATGCTTCAGACAGTACCCTGCTTTTAGTAGTATCTCTTTACCATCAACCACTTGTCTCCATCTGTGCAGGCTACAGTGCTCCACAAGGGAACTATGACCCAGTTATAAGGAGCCTGCACAATCTGGCTCACCTGTTCCTAAACGGGACGGGAGGACAGACCCACCTGTCTCCCAATGACCCCATCTTTGTCCTGCTCCACACCTTCACTGACGCCATCTTTGACGAGTGGCTAAGGAGGCACCGCCCCGGTAAATCCTATCATGTTAATTTCAACCTTTGAAAGCAGGTCAAATAAATGTATTGGGTACCACCTGTCCCCCCCCCCCCCCATCAGAATAAAATGCCATGAGATTGAGGTTGAGAAATGCTTATGCTGATGCTGTAATTTGGCATGTAGAGGTCCTTTGTATTATTTGCAAGCAAGCATTTGGCAAGAGGTTAGTGATACAGTGAGCTCCAAACCATCCTGTCGGT
Source organism: Gnathonemus echidnorhynchus (assembly GCA_026776725.1). Classification (NCBI taxonomy): domain Eukaryota; kingdom Metazoa; phylum Chordata; class Actinopteri; order Osteoglossiformes; family Mormyridae; genus Gnathonemus; species Gnathonemus echidnorhynchus. The sequence goes on from JAODJU010000014.1 coordinate 11,215,378, forward strand.
TTTCCAAAATCATTCTGATTATTCAGACTTTGAAAGGAGCCATGGAAGAGAGAAACTCAATGGAAAATTTCATTATTCAGTCCATTGTTATTGCTGATGAATTTGGCCATTTCTACAGAGTTTTCTAAAACAGTGTTTCCCAATCCAGTCTATACGAGATATTCTGTGTTCTTGATTGGCAGGGAGCTGGGAGGGAGCAAAAATGTACACTGTTTGGGGGCCCCCAAGGACTGGGTTGAGAAACACTGTTCTAAAACAATCCAGGTGAACTGTTCCGTCTCCCAGGGAACCACTTTGGTTCCTAATGAGTGATGATCTTATTTAATAAGACTCCTGAAAACCAAGGGTGCACATGACTCACCTAAAAAACTTCATTTTAACAGATTTGTCCTCTTATCCTCTGGAAAACACTCCCATTGGGCACAACCGGCAGTTCAACATGGTGCCTTTCTGGCCACCGGTGACTAACGTGGAGATGTTTGTGTCTGCTCCAGAAAGCCTGGGCTATAGTTACGAGGCGGAGTGGCCAGGTCAGTGTCAACAGAAGCCTCCTGCTGACGTCACCAAACTAGTTACAGTATTTGTGCTCCTAGACTTACAACGGGGTTATATTCCAATGAACCCGTCGCAAATTAAAAATATTGTACTGTAAATGAGTAACTAAGTAAATAATTGCTGTAACTAAATACCAGTGATCGAAAAGTAAATGTATACAAGTTTATCTAGTTATAGACAGAAAAAACACCGTAAGATACGTTGTTAAACACTGTACTTGTATGAGATGTTTACTCTCGTGATCATTATAGAGATTAGAACCGTGACTAGGTAGATACTGCCGTCGGCCGACATGAGTAGAATTTATCGTACACCGTATCGCTAGCCAGGGAGAAGATCAGACTTCAAATTTGGCTGCTGAATATGCATTGCTATCGTATCATCGTAAAGTTGAAACATTATAAGTCGAACCATCGTAAAGCTAGGAGCATCTGTATTTACAAAACAAAAAGAATGATAACAGATTACATGTATTTATGTAGCTTTACCTTGTTTAACAACGAAATCCACCAGAGATGAGTTCTCATTTAATTAAAAATCACAAAGAGCAGACCTGGGGCGATTTCTACGATTTGACCCTTAGGGGAGCTCAGCTCTCAGGAAATACAGTAAAATCCCATTTTAATGGACTTCAGGGGACCTTGTAGGCAGAGCCTGCATGTCTGTTATAGCCGAACAAAACTACAGCTAAAAGCGGCCCTGGGGACCAAATTGTTTGTCCGTTATGAGCGAAATTCCGCTATATGCCAGTCCGCTATATCCGATGCTTTTTCTGCATGTTCGTAAAGGCGCACGGCCGGGACCAGTGGATCTCGTCCGTTATAGACGATATTTCATTTTAAGCAAGTCCACTATAACAGGATTTTACTGTACAGGAACGAATTGCTAAATGTATTTAGAACAATAAGTTCAGGGGGATAAGACAAAAAATATGCTAACTGAGGCCTGTGGAGTAGGCATACACAGAGGATTATTGTAGGTTTTCTATGTATTTTATTATGTTTGATTAAATATCCTAGTGTGCTCAGGATTTTGGAGATGCCGTGTAGCGTGCTGTTGTTGAGTCTGACGCAGTGGGTGTGTGGCACTTTCCCACAGCTCAAGCATTTACCACCACGGAGATCATCACCATGGCCGTGGTGGCGGCCCTCGTCGCCGTGGCTGTCCTCTTCACAGTCACCACGTGTGTCGTGCGGGCCCGGGCCTACAGCAACCAGGAGGCCAGGCAGCCTCTGCTGGGAGACCAGTACCAGCGATATTCGCAGGAGCACGAGCAGCAGCAGGACAAGACTCAGTCAGCCGTCTGACGCTAAATTCCGCCACACAAGTAGACGCCCGCACACAGACCGCCAAGTCGCGGTGCTCTGTAACGCTAAACTGGCGCATAAACCACATGGCTCATGAATAATCATACGAATAGACATTAATGCCAAAAAAGTATCCAGACAATGTATACAGTATGATTTTATTAAACCTGTTTTCTGTACACCTGCGGAGAAGCAATGCAAAGTTGTTTTTTTTGTTTTTTTTTTAATGAACTGCTTTTATTTTTAACTTAAAGAATACAGTTGACTGAAATGACATAAAAGCTGAAGCTGAAGATGTCTTGTCCATTCTTAAATGTTATAAGCCACACTTCTCGGGCCACTAACAAATTCCAAGGTAGAGAAACATCCATCCATCCATCTTCTACCTGATTATCCAGGTCGAGTTCACGGGGGGCTTGGAGTCTATCCCATGCTGCATAGGACATGGGGCTGGCAAACATGCGGCCGTACCATGGTCTTTCTGAGAGACCCATCCATCCAAATTCAGTACCCATTTGTCCTATTCAGGGTCACAGGAGTCCAGAGCCAATCCCAAATTCTACTGGCGCAAGAAGGGGAATAACCCAGCATGGAGTGCCAACCCATGGCGGGCAAATTCGAGACACCAATTAGCCTAAATGTATGTCTTTGGAATGCAGGGGGAAACCAAATTACCTGAAGGAAACCCAGATGCCACGCTAACTCCACAAATACAGGGTGCAGGCAAATCATATGAGGCAAGGGTGCTACACACTGAGATAACCATGTCACACCCCAAAGTGTCACAAAATATTCATGCTTCCCCCCATCTTTCATAACTGCTTATCCAGTACAGGGCCTGATGTCTGTAACAGAAAGCACTGGGTACAAAGCAGGGGACACTGGACAAGGTAGCACTCAATGGCAGGGCACACAACCACATATTGTGGCCATTTAGTGATACTACTTGCCACAGATGCTTTTTTTTTATTGTGAAACCGGAGTACATGGAAGAATCCTGCACAACACTCTGTGCACTGCTGTACGGGCAATGGAAACCATTTCTACCGTCAAACCGTTATAAGACGCATATTGCATGCGCATCCCCTCCTTTTTCCAGCAGAGGGCGTAAAAATGAAAAGAAAAAAAAAGTATCTATCATGGGTCCCATTGGGTCTTTTCATGTTAACAACCGATTTAAATTACGTGCCCATGCTCACGTCCTCCTACAGCCGCCTCCCTCTTCTATCAGATTAGACATTCCGATTATCAAAAGTTAAAGCGTCTCCGACTTTGAAATGCGCCTTTTATTTTTTTTTTTAAAGAAACAGTGCGTACGTTAAATGGTTTGGATTGATTGAAGCATATAATTGTTGTTACAAACTGGATATGCAATATTATAAATAAAGAAGTACAAAAACAAATCTAGGCGAGCCCGCTCATAAGAAGATGCCGCACAAGATCTTGTCAGATTCTCGTGATTTATAAAAGATTACTATGGATTAGTATAGGTTCCGGCGTCTGGCGGTGTTGTGCACCCAATATATTGGTTTATAAGAACAGGGTGATTGTTTAATTTTACAAAAGATGTGCGGTTTAGTTCCAAACGTACATATTTGTCCTGGCATAGCTATGAGCACTATGTACACCCCAATAATGGATCACAGCCCGATGTGTGCGGCAGGACTGTTACTGGAGATTTGTGAAATGTGGGGCAGAGCCTTTACTTGGGGGGTCTGATGTTAATGAAAAGAATGAGAGCACACCATTTAAACTAATTAGTGTACGTTTATTGGGGGGGATTAAAGCGGCCCTAGCGACGCCCTTGGTGCAGTTTCAGATAATGAATAGCACTATTAAAAGTAAAATTTGCCGTGATGACCGTCAATTGAACACCAAGGGGTGCTTTTATTCGTTGTATTACGGGAAAGAGGCGGGGCCATCTAATCCACCTGTCTGATGGGTGTAAAGTTTCCACTAGGAAGCTCTGGACATTAAAGCGGCTTCACGGGGCAGGATAAGATACATAATATCCAGCTGGCTCAGGACGTGACATTCTGTATCTTTGTTTTATTCGTTTGCTTCAGCCAGAACGATTTGATCTGTTATGGATACCTCATGGCGTTCTGCGATTTTATAGTATTGCCCTGGAAATTTGGGGACTGGGTGTAGATCGGTTTGGATGCGCGTTCGCTAACAAAGAAAGGGGCGCATCGGGAACGCAGCGCGTTTAGTACGAGCGGGGGGGTGATGCGCCGAGGCCGCCGTTGCGAAGACGCTCAGCCGGCCGCAGAATGGAGGAAGATCACGTCCTGCCCGACTTCAGAGACATCGAGAGCAAGTTAGGACGCAAAGTTCCCGAAATCCTGATCCAGTCGCTCATGGAGGGTTTCCAGAAAACCAAAGACGAGAGGAAGCCGGCCGATCCCGTCAAGCAGGCAAACTCCGGTGATCTGCAGCGCCTGGAAAGCAAAATGCTGCTTTTAAAGCAAGAAATGGTGAGTTTCGGACATGCAGCCCCTCGCTCTTTAAGGACGCCGAGACCCAACCGGTCTGGCCGTTGCAGCCACAGCTGTCAGCTGTTTGTTTTATGAGTTGAGCTGCAGACTTTTCATGCTGGTAACGTGTCGTGACCGTCAGTGTTTATCCTTTAATTGGCATAAATGCAAAATGCAATTAAAATTCGCGCTGAGACACATCCTTCAAAAATAAGACATTTTTTGTTTGTATTGTAGCAACGTGAGGGATTCTCCCCATGTTCTCTTTCCCCATTAACTTTCCAAACTGGCCAGGTGAACGTTAACCTGACCCTGTCATGTGCTGGTTGGTTGGGTTGCTTGTCCGCCCTAAAATTTAGTGGCAGATCAACATACGTTCTTGGTGATCTGGATCATTTCGCCTTGTGTCTCTGGAGACTCAGTCGAGGTCATAGATTTTATTAACCCCCCCCGCCCCCCGGGGAAATTAAGGTCATTTTGTACATTCAGTTCCTGCACATGCAAACTTTTTTTTTTTTTTAACATTTTTTCAAATTGTTTTATCGCTTCTGAAAAATTGCCTGTAGTTTGTAATTGCCACATTCACTCTTAAAATACCTCCACATTCTGAGAGCTGGGATGGTCTGTCCTGTTTTGCATCATAAATGTTTCACTCCCTTAATGGAAGAGATTGTACTGATATTAAATAAAACAACATTCTACACATATTATAAAAATTGTTCTGGGTCGTTGCCTTTGCACACTGACTGACAGCTAGTCGTCACACAGGATGAGCGGTCTGCAGGTACCTAGCAGGTGCCTGAGGCTGGCCAGGCGAAAGGTGCAGGGTTTCAGGTGTCACCACGACAGACTTACGTCAGGGTTGTGTCCTCTGCAAACACGGGGGGGGGCCGGTGTCATCGGAGCACCTTGACCACGTCGGCTTTGAAGCCTTCGTCTACTTTGTGCCTTTTCTTATATGGAGAGCATTTTAGAACCGCTATTTAAACCGTGATAGTACAATGTAGCATATAGCCAAAGTCAGTCTCTCTGTCTGTGCTTCAGTGCTGCGTAGTGCTAATAATCTTGTCAATTTAAATATGGGCTACCACGCTTCCGTCATCTTGTCACAGTTCCAGATGTGTTGAGTTGGTAATGAAATGAAAAAGCTGGTGTGAACGTGTTTCATTAAAATCTGAGTGAATTTTGGGCGACAGGTTGACTGTTTGAGCATTTGTAAATCGGAGTTCACCGTACTTCATTCCCATACTATTTTATCCACACTGATCGTAGCTAACCCTATAAACCGTAAGGAATGCTATGGTCCTGCACCTAACCCTGACACCTCAAAGTTGAAATAGAACTTCTGGTTGATGGAATTAGGAGTGACGCCACCTTCACACTGGCCGAGCTGCTGCCGATGTGCTTTAGCCGATTTGTTTGCTCACCGGATAGTGAAGCGATGTGTAAGCCGTCGATTTGGTTTGTAAAGTGCCAGCCCTCCAGACTCAAGTGCTCCTCCACATCTTTCTCATTTTCTCTATATTTATATTTGTATATTTAAAGATTCATTGTATTGGACCACAAGACCACAGTACTACGTAAAATTTCGCTCCTTCTACTGATGTGTGTATATTCCATTTATACCCTTTAGTCACAGTAAACCACAATGTAATTAGTGTAACTTAAAATTGTTTGTATATACACTTTGCACCTAGCTAGTGCTGGTTAGGACCCACTTTCGCCCCCAGAACTACTTCAAGGGTAGATGAGTTGAGCATTCAGAGGAGCCGCTCTGTGCGCTGTTGTTGTACTGAGCTGTTATTTTTGCACTTACGGCATTCCAGTCTGGCCGTTCTCCTCTGACCCCTCTCATTAGCAGAGTGTTTTCGGCCACAGAAATGCCATTGACTGGATGTGTTTTTATCCCCCCCCCCCCCATCGTTCCATTCTCTGTAAAATAGACACAGAAATATATCAAAATCCTGGTAAAGCGGCTGTTTCTGAGATGCCCAGAACCACCACGTCTGTCACCAACGGCCAGGCCGGGTCCGAAACCTCTTGGATCATGCTTAGTTGTATGCTAAGTGGCTGTGCTGTGCGTGTTCAGTTGCAGCCACGTGATTGGCTGTTTGGAAGAGTGGGCTTTTTGCATTGGAAAGCAGTACAGTTTACCTAATAAACTGCCCATTGATTGTGTATCAGTTAAAGTTTTAAACAGAGTTAGAACAAATAGATAATAATCAGACTTGGGGTGGGGGAGGAGTCTTATAGTTTCATGTTGTGGTAGTTTAGGGTGCAGCATCCTGTAGAGCAGGAGTGGATAGGCTTTCCAAAAGAGGCCCACAGTATCCTGGGTTTTTTGGTTACCTTACTCTCAGTAGCATATGGAGCACTAGGGGATCGTAAGTCTTATAGTACGAATACCCTGGTTAGGGCTTTGAAAAGCTGCACCTCATTGCCGCTGACATGTTTTCCCCACAGTGCCTCAGGGTGCGTAGGGCTTTCCTTGCCAGAAAGATGTTCCTGCAGCCGTCCCTGAAGAGTCTCCCCTCTGCCCCCCCCCCACAGGCGCACCTTCGTGCCATCGATGGCAAGCTGATGCAGCAGCTACTCGCCATCAACGAGGGCATCGAGTCGATCCGGTGGGCCATGGAGGAGAAGGCGGTGTTGGCCAGCCACGACGGCAGTCAGTTCAGCCTGTGCAGCTTGTCAGAGAGCCCGGACGCGTCGCCACACGGCAGCTACAGCAGCCTGCTGGACACCAGCGATGGTCTGGACACCATTTCTGTGGGCAGCTACCTGGACACCCTGGGGGAAGACACACCCGACCACGCCTCACCCTCAGATCTGGAGTTCCTCTCCGACGGAGGCCCTGGGGAGGTGGGCTTGAAGGACCGCGCCCTTCGTAGGGAGCTCCGGGTTGATGGCGATGAATACTACTGTTTCGGGTGAGGAGGCGGGAAAGAGGTACCCGTCTCCCCCGCGTACCGAAAAACACACCAGCTCCGTGCTTTCGGACGCCCGCGGTGGCGGCCGACGTTATCAGGGAACTGCTGCTGCTGCTTCTCAGGATGGGGGAACGTCACACCAGGGTTCGGAAGGACTGGAAAACACAAGCCGCTGCCTCGGTATCCCAGTCGAGGCACAAAGCCGAACAGCTACTCAACAGAAGAACAGCTACCCTGCTCCAAAGAGCTGCTTTTTATGCCAAAAACAATCATCCGGTTAGATGGGGATAGGGGAAATTAAAGGATCTTACGGGTTTGAGTAAGATGGTGTTTTACTCCAAAGACCGTTTAGGTACCTCGCAAGCTGATTAATTATTTACAAAAGCGGGTTGAGTGAGGAATTACGTGACATTCACACTAACAATCTCCATTTTGTGGGGGGCATTTTAGAGAAGCTTTGGATCTCTGTGTTTGTTTTTTTTTAACTGGGCTATATGTGATAGCCCCAAGAAAATGACGACGATGATGACGATGTAGCATCTGTGATAAAGTGCAATTAACTTTACAGTATGTCTACTAACTGGTACAAAACTCGTTATTTTAAAACAGATGTCTGCTGATCAGACGGATAGTATTTTTCATTAATATTTTGTTAATCCCGATTGAGGAATCTCTCAAAGTGAACTTTAAAACTTGAAGTTAGAATAACCACAGATTCCATGGTAAGAAGGGCCCACGTAACCGTTTGAGCTGCTGGTGCTGTGCTGAGGTGACGCCCCATGGAGGGGAGACGCTTGAAGGTAAACAGGAAACCGTACATGGCAACCAAAGGCCGAAGTGCATCACCGTGCAATGTTCCATTCCGTTGAAAAACGAAACAAAAATTTGCCCTAAATTAAAGGGCACTCTGTAATCGAGTAAGTGAGCTTGGTGTGGCAGAGCATGGAAACTGCAATCCTAACTGCATAGACTCGCCTGCTGCACGGTTTACTCTAAAATCCTCAAACAGCAACAGACTAACACTGCTTCAGCTTTAGCTAATCAAACTTGATCAGCCCTCGTCCAGAGTCAGACTTAACTCCTGGACTTTTTGTCCAGTGGGGATAATTGACCTTAGTTTCTTATTTAATGTACAGTTAAAGCTTTCCTTGTAAGACTACAAATACACTTTAGTAGGAGTGCTAAATCAGAGCAATGTCTGTAGTATATTACTTGTGCGGTTGATACAGATGGTGAGTTTTCACATTTCACATTATTTTTCTTTTATTAACTGTCAGAGTGTTAATGTGTTGATTGTCATTGTGCCTCCTGTGTAATTGGTTGTTCTTAATTTATTGTTTGAATTATTTTTTAACTCATCGGGGCAATGAAAGATTAGTCCCTTTTTAACCAATAAATAATATATTCTGTATTTTTTTTTTTTTTTTTTTTCTTTCTGGAATGTTCTTTGATTCTGTAACACTGATCAGGATGGGCAGGTGGATTTTTGTTACACTCCCAGTGACTGTTGCCATAAATCCTGAATCACACATCCCATGGGACCAGTCCTCTGTGACTTCTTTCATTTTCATTTCTGCTCATTTAACACTGACATGTCATCCTGCCTTATAAGGTCGTTCTCAATTCGGTGCACCTACCCAGGTTTCAAAATTAAAATGCTTAATTCTCACGTTCTGATGAACTGTTTTCATTTTAAACATTTGACTGGAGAGGGGGGAAGCATTTTGGCACTGGCAGCGTAATTCACAACGAAGGATTTCTTGTGTGTAGCGTTAACCTCGCCTCCGGAGACTGGGATTAAAGCGGAAGGCGTATTTATGGCTGAAATGGATTGGCTGGCCCCCGTCGCTGAAAATGCGGTTACCTTTTCTGTAGGGGAAAGGGGAGCAGATTCCAGACACGCTCTGCACTTTTATTGCTGCATAAATTTGCCGGGTCACTGTAAATAGTGGAGGCATGTAATTGGATTTCCAGTCAGAATTCCCTCACGAGAAAGGCCTTGTGGGAAGGCGTTTGTGGCCAGGCGACGTATTCAGACTATCTGTGGCATCCCTTTTGGAGTTCCCAGACAATGGTAACACTGTCCGTTCCCTTAGTGCATTGTATTTTGTTGTGAAACTTCCAAATTTTCTGTCAAATAAAAGCATCTCCATTTTTACTCAATTCGATTAATTAGGAAAAACTTACAAAGGCCGTGACACTTAACTATGGAAGGTTGATGGATGAATCAAAAGAATTAAAAAAATGTGTTCAGTAGTCCGGCCGTAACATAATTGTCATTTTCGTTTAAATCATTCATTGGCGCTAGTGTTGGCCATCAGGCTAACTGGTATTTGAAAATGAGTATCAGGTTTTATAACCTGAGTGTTTTGTGGAGTCATCTTGGACAACGTTTATGGCCCATAATTGCTGCCTGGTTTTCTGTTTTTTCTTTGCTACTTCTAGCAAGTGGCATGTCGTAGATGTTTGTTACACCGACCTGAACAAAAGCAAAAATGCAGGCTTCTTCTCCGTGGGAAAAAAAGAGACATGCGCGTTCCTGTGACATCTGGCCAGTTTATGGCCGCCTCTTTCGGAGGGAATTCTCCTCTTGCAAAGAATGCAAAAGAATTAAGGCATGTAAGCATTGGGTTTCATTTATGGTTTGGAGAGAGAGTTTTTCCAACACGCTGGCAATGTCCTACGTAATTGTGGGATTAGCAAACTGGTTTATCGGCCTGATAACGTAACCATCCGGCATAGATTTCTTCCAGTGTAGTGCTGTGTGTGTTAGGCTTTGTTATAAACAAAGTGAATAAAACCACTGATTTTGACAGGGCATTTCACAAACATTTAATACAGCTCAGCTTCTTCTTAGCCATAAGAAAACCATCACTTTCCCTTTGAACTGAGGCTCAGCTGTGGGATTTATTATGCCTAGATCTAAGTGGGGAAAATGCCTCGACTGAAATATACTCCAGGTTTTGTTTTTTTCTTTTTCAGCTGTTAGTTACTTGCCGTCCTGTTAGTGTTATTGTTCGCAGGAAACGTGCGCAAACAGGAAGCAACCTGCTACTTCAGGTGAAGGAGGTTCACGTCTGCAGCTTGGCTGATCCTGGACTGATCCTGTCTAAGCCTGCATACCCACAGCTGGGAAGGAACAAAATACATATATCTGTTTAATTGAGCGGGAATTAATTATTTCCCTAGGGCAAATGGCTTCAGTGGCTTGTGATTAAAAATAAAAGGAACTCCAATCAGGTCCTGTAATTTGATGAAACGCATTCTTTATCAGTCCTGCTGCCGGGGAAAATTTATACCTGTGCATTGTGGGTAAGCGGTCACGGAACAGCAGGTTCACTGGTCAGCCGGAACAAAGGTCAGAGAAGTCGAATACCTTTTACCAAATGACTCGCATATAGGTTACATTAGTAAAGCAAGTTCATAAAGAATGACCTCACTCACTAGCAGTCCACTCCATCGAATCCCAATAATCAATGGTCATTTATTGTGTGAGTGGGGGAAAAAACTGCAAGTCAGACTCCTAAACGTCCAGCGCTAGATGTTTAATGCTTTTCTGGTTCCTCATGGCTCCCTCACCGTTTTCCAAAACAAAAGGGTTATTCTCACCGAGTTAGCGGACGCAGTGCGTGAAATCCTACAGCCTACTCATGCGCAAAAGAGGAACGACCATTTTATTCCTTCACCTTTATGCATAATTTCTTTCCATGGAACATTTATGGGGAAACGTTTTCATTGCAAATATCCCCACGTTTGATGTGACGCATTGCTGAATAGCACTCTTTAAGATGGGATATTTTTATAACAAAAATAAACAATGTTGTACTTAACACACAGACTGCAGTGTGGGATTTTTCAAGGGCACATTAGCATGTCCCTGGGGCTGCTTAGTGGGCCGTTTCTGCCTGACCTCCGCAGAGCCGTGCACAGGCCATTACCCAGTCGACACGGAAGCGCATTCTCCGAAGGGTGCGTACTGTATCTGCGCCTTCTCAGCCGCCTTCCCACGTGACGCACACTAGGTTACGTACCAGACGTTTTCAGTAAACATGACAGACCGCATGCCGACGGACGTCCTGTTTATACTTTCGCGTGATTGGAATGTGCCGTCATCGTCTCAGTCACTGGGTTTCTCAAGCAGGTCCTCTGAAAATTAAATCATGTTTTACTTGCTATCTGCACAAGTACAGGTACACTGGAATGGAATGCTGCGTTTTACATATCCCTCTCTCTCCTTTAAGGCATAAACACACATAAATGCACAAAGGTTGGCAGCCAGCCTGGGTCAGACTTTTATCTGGTATCCTGGGGATTTTGTTTTTGGGGGGGTGGGGGGGGGGATTGTATGGGGGCCCTAATGGGAATATGGTTATTCTACCAAGCCTGAGACTTGAACCAGCAACCTTCTGATCACAGGCATAGAAGCCTAACCTGCTGCGCTATGTCCTCCTCCCCCAGAACAAAAATGTGCAATTGGGCTGAATACTGTGTTAAGACCCCCTAGTATAATATAACAGAGGTCCTCTTGCATGTAAAGCATAAACATTTATAAGTTAACAAGCCCTCACTGCATAAATGTGAGGTGTCAGAGATATCTGCTTTCATGGTATAACATCCATTATAATGCCCCCATTTTGGCTCCCGTTCTGCCCCCGCTGTAAACCTGCACTGGACAAGCAGCTAGAAGATGAATGGATGGAAGAACATAAGGTTAGATCCTCCACAGGACATGTGATCTGGAGTCCAAAGAATTATTCAGCAAAACTGTGACTTTGTGCCCTGCAGAAAACCCCAGTGCTTCCTCCGCTCTGGGAGGGGGACGTGGCACTGTGACCGCCGCCCCCCCTCCCGGTCACGCTTCATTTAGCCGTCCCTGTGGGGGGAATGACACGCCTGCTCTGTAGGTCAAACTGACGGCCACGGAGTGAAACAGCAGCAGTGTGATTACAGCGCGAGACGAGCGGCCTTCTGCTGGACCGTTTCCACGCTTTGGACTGCCGCACCTCGCCACGTCTGCGTTTGATCAAAGGGAGTCTTTAGCTTGCCGCAGTACGCTGTCTCCCAGCTGGTAGTGGCAACCTCCTTCATATACTCCATCTGTGAAGTTTGCATTATTTAGTTGGCTGGTATGTTGCACAATTTGCACAGCTGGACATAAGATCAAATATGGCCCTGCTTAAAAATAGCAAGGTTACTCAATAGCTGATCAGGCTATTAATATGGTCAACTTGCACATTCTACACATTTCTTTCTTTTTCTCTTACTTGTTCTATTTTACTACTTCTATATATCTTTCATTATCCTTAATCGTACTTATTAATTTAGGGAGCTCTCTGGGGAACTTGTATCATTGCCTGCATCTACTGTTGTATTGCTGTACTGCGCATTTGATAAATAAAGTTTGATTTGATTTGGTAATGCATTAATTGAGTCCCACTCAAGGGGACAGTGTCAGGGACTGGACAATATTCAGTCACCATTTTGAACCATAGCAGTTCTTTCATGCTCAGCTCATCTTTTCTCCCGGCAGTGTTAGAAAGTATCTGTCTTCATTTTCAGAAGTGAAGCACTGAGGGCGATTTGCGGGCGCCCGGACGCTGCCCTATTTGACAGACTCTTCTGTTCCATTTGATCCCATCCGCTGGGAGAGACTCCCTGCCTTGGATTAAAGGCCACAGTGATTGAGCCTGGAGAGAGAGAAAAAAAAAGCAGAAACTTTTTGATCTTTGTTTTTGGGTGTTGAATCGTTCCCTGGCTGAATTAGGAATCAAAGGCATTCATTTGTGGCTATTTCATCATACAGCTTTCACATCACGGAGGTGTGGCAGGTAACATCAGAAACCAAGAGTAAAGTGTGCCAAAAAGGCTAATTTGCATGCAGCATGCTAACAATCAACATTTTTAGCATCAGAAGTGTGAGACGGATCATTAGCATATAACACACTCGGAAATCCGTCCCAATGTAAATCGCTACCTAATTCAATGGGAATAATGAGATTTAAAAGGGACATGCCTAAAATAAGCATATTGAAAGGTATGTATGAAATACATGTTGATTTAATATTTCAGGTCATGGGATACAGAAGTGTGTAACGTCAGCCCCAGCTGAGCAAAGCTACCCAAACCTTGATGTTATGGGTCAGCATATGTCATTTTTATAGCCCATGCTGGCCTCATCAATTTAAACAAGGTTCTTGTCTGGCAAAACATTCCTCTACTCAGTGGCTGTGCTAGTGTATGTCTGCATAGGGGCAATATTGGGGTATTTACTCAATATCTGTGGAGAGTTGATGGACTTCCTCTATAAATCCCCAGTAAAATTCAGAGTACAGACAGTTTTCCCTCTGGAGGGGAATTCTGTGTTTTTCATGCACTGCTCACTCGCTACAGCAGAAACATTAATCCCGGGTTTTAAATCTCTCGATTCGTCTGTCATCTAATTTTCTTTCAGCTGGTTTGAACTTTCCAGGCTACCATCCCTATTTGCTGCTGAAAGCTTATCCCTCCGCCCCCCCCCCACTTTGGAATTTTTTTGGGGGGTCAACTTTCTTCGAAACGGTATTTCAGCACCTGCTCATAAAATCACGATGCTGTCCATAAACCATGCAAAGGTCGGTGGTGATTTACGTGGAGACGCCCTCACATTTTTTTATTTTTCGAAACCACTCTGCCACCCTTGACTGGGAAGTTTGTCAGACCCCATAGTCAAAGTTTATCTCTCTCGCACGTAAATTATTCAGCTACATTATTACAGTCATTATGCTTGAGGTCTCTAAAGAACAGCTGTTATTTTTAGGCACTGGGAAGATAACTGACCACCATATAGATGCTGTTTTTTCAGTAATAATCTTATATGCTTAGTAAAAAATAATAAATGTGACCGTTATCATTAAGCTTGTCTAAAAAGCTTCTATGGATTTTATGGAAATTAGCCGGACAACATTTTTAAATGAATTTGAGAAAGCACTTCTTGACACAGCGTGTAGTTACAGTATGGAATAGTCTTCCTGCTATTATAGTGCAAGCTAAAACCCTGGGTTCCTTTAAATCAGAGCTAGATAAGATTTTAACAACTCTGAGCTATTAGTTAAGTTCTCTCCAAACGAGCTTGATGGGCCAAATGGCCTCCTCTCGTTTGTAAATTTTTACTGTTTTTGTCTTTGTTGTCCTTAACAGTTTTAGCTGGCATAATTAACATTTTCTAGCTGACAATTTAAAGCTAAACTTAACACGCAAGGCCCAGATTTTCAGTTTGTATTCCTCCATTTGCTGCCAGTGGCTGGGATTCTCATCAAACGTGGTGCGATCGTCCCACCACAGTGCAGTCTTGCAGACTACCATGCAATCTTTCTGTACAGTCAGTGTCAGTCTTAGTAAGCAAGGAGGAGTTCGCTCGGTTTGAGGGAGGGTCCAGGGATCCTGCAGGATCTGGTGTATAAGACATCCAAGGCCGCTAATCAGCCAAGGGAATATCATTCACTTCTGTTTCTTTCCCCTGCCACCCTTATGCCTAACGTTCCTACACAGAAACTGCAAAAATGGTATTTTAACGCAGACGGATCTCTCAGATCTGTGTGTGGTGGATCTCATCTGGTCTGAATATCTGCTGCAGTGGAACCTTCTTCGTGGGACAGTGAGGAAGTTCCATGCAGTGACTGTTTTTAAATCACTGATGGATTCCTCACTTCATGCAGTACTTTTTGTACAGTGATGAGCACAGAAACTGATATTTAAATGATCTTCATGCTGGTATAAGACTATGATATTATGCCTGTCCACGTGTGTCAGCTTAGCCGTGTCAACACTTAACCTAACCTAAAATCACCACACGGTTGCAGCGACCGTCCAATACACCCATGTATTTCTTTACTCGAACCACTATTCCGCCTTGTTTGGCTAATCAATACCCCATTGAGTTATTTAACAAATCAAGTTCATTAATTAATAGAGCTGATGAAGAATTTAATAAATACAGGGAATGGCTGAGGTGCCCCTAAGGAGAAACGTTTTGGAGAACAGATGAAATTCTTGTTTTTTTATTGTGTGACTGTTAATTTGCCAATGTTCTAATGTTAAATTGTTAAAAAAATATACAATTACAACCAAGATAAGTAGCCTAACATTTTCTTTGACTGCCTATGACCTGCCTAAGTGCTATACATTTGTACCCCGTGATAGGAAATGCTCTGTATGTCAGATGATGTTGTATACAGCGCTAAGAGCCTAAGCCATCCGCCCCCCCCCCCCCCCCCCCCCCTTCCCTTTGCTTGGGC
>JAODJU010000014.1:11231019-11242357 GCA_026776725.1 Gnathonemus echidnorhynchus
CTATTTCAGTGTAATATTTGAAAGGAAACTGTGCACCATTTAATTGTGTCCTCTAGCAATTCATATCATGTAAACTCCCACACCATTCCCTTTGCTTGGCCACATTGACCTGTTGTGACCCCTGATCTGACCTTAATGTCTGGCCCTTTCGGGGGGGCCTGTTAAACACAAAAAGTGACAGACTATTGCTGGTGTGTGAATG
The DNA here is from genome assembly GCA_026776725.1 of Gnathonemus echidnorhynchus. NCBI lineage: Eukaryota > Metazoa > Chordata > Actinopteri > Osteoglossiformes > Mormyridae > Gnathonemus > Gnathonemus echidnorhynchus. The sequence goes on from JAODJU010000014.1 coordinate 11,231,222, forward strand.
TGTCTGTCTGTCTGTCTGTCTGTGGGGGGGGGGTAATTGCTCTGCCATGTGTCTCCAGAGCCACCTGTCACAGTGGATTCTGAAACACCCCCTCCACCCCCACGACATGGTGAGACCTGCAGCTCTGCATTGTCCAGCAGACGGTAGCTGCATCCTGGTCTGCTCCTTGGAGACACTGTATTAGGTGTAAGATCAGGCTCTTTGTTTGATAATTCAGTTCCCATTGACAGGCTTAACTCCTCCCCGCTGCACTGTTTGGGCCCATGATAACTGAGTCAGCGTCACCCACAGTAGCTCCGTGTGACACCATCTATGTCACGTTGATGCTCCATGAGCAGACAAGAGGTTCTCCAGTCTTCAACAGTGTTTTATGTAAATTACCTTTCAAAAATTTGGCTCTCAAAAAAATCCACAGTATTAAAATCTGTCTGTTTTCCTGAGTTCATTTTTTGTCATTTATCTCTTTTAAATGGACAAAACTGGTCACCACCAAGCCTGACAGATCAGTGTATGCAGCATAATCACTCCTGAAGCACAGGCACTTAGCAAGGAACACGGAGTTAAAGTTCTAACTCTATGTGTATTACAGTAATTAAGCCTAAACTTAGCCTCTCATTGTGTGGAGGAATGTCTGCATAATTTAGGTCCAATTCACCAGGGGGATATCTCGTCAAAACAGCAGCAACGGCAAAAACCCAGCTAAAAATAGTATGAAGGTCAATTAGTCATGTTCAAACATTGGAGTGTAAGTGCAAAGCTCGTGGTCGGGATGAGGAAACCACCTCTTAAACTCGAACGGTCTCTGTCTCTCCCCTGAAGCTTCTGTTAACCCCGGGGCAGGATTATTTTCCCTAGGAATATCCATTTAAATCACGGTGACAGCAGGAGAGCAGGAACTGGGGAAGAAGCAAAGAGTGTCGGGTGGGTGTCGAGAGTGAGGCACTCCTGACAGATGACTGACTAAGTGCTGATTTTTGTGCGTATGAATATATATTTGGAATTTTTTTAGTGATCAATGGTCATTGTTGACACACCACGGCACACAGTGCACAACAACAAAATGTGTCCTCTGCATTTAACCCATATGTGCCAATGTGACATAGCCGGGGGCAGCTAATTCAGTGCCCTTTGTGTATACACACACACACACACACACACACACACCCCTGCCTGCAGATTCGTCAGGCTGCGTCAAGGCAGGCTACCCAGGTAGTTGCAGCTGTCTCAGAGTTCTCCACCATCCATCCTGCATCCTGCTGATGAGCCTAGCTGTGACGCATTGCTTCGCTGCCAGAGCGATGATGATAACTGGATCTGACGACTGTTTCCACCAATCCCAGTCTCATAAGCCCCAGCTGGTTAAATCTCATCAAATCTGCTTTTTCTAGTTGATAGAAAACTATGTGATTAAACCATACCATAATAGCAAAACAAATCTCTTAAGTCAGAGTATATGTATTAAGAGTTGTTGGTACAAGAACTTCATCCTTTGTTTTGTTTATTGTTGTGTGAAGTTGTTTTTTTCTATTATAGGTGACTTGAATGGAAAACGAGAAGTTGCTGGGATTTCAGTAGTTAATCTGGAATGGTTTCAGAGAAAATATTCAGCTTTAACTTTGGCTGGAGTAGTAACTGTGTGTTGTCTCCCTGTCCTGTGCGTGCGGTTAAACATCTGTAAGTGTGATTTATCCCAGCACCTGTAGCTCAACGGGAGGAAGAGTAACCTTGGGGCAAATGTATCCACAGAGAGCAGAATCGCACAAATCACAGAGCTCAGCCACCAGCCTCTTTGCCGTTAAACAAGACAGAGGGCTATACTTCAGCACAAAGGGCAACCATTGTTTTATCCCTGGCCGATGGAAAGACGTCACGTGAAAGAATTTCATCCCACGGCTCCTCTCGCAAAAACAAAGACGGACTTGACGGCCTCAGAAGACAAAGAAAGTCTGGTTTGTTTCCTTTAAATGCTCAATCATAATCATCATGCTGTCAAATCCGTTTAAAAAAAAAACAACAGCGTATCACACCATGCCATTGTGTCAAAGTAGATGTCGGCTCACAGAAGTCGGCAATGAGGCAGCCACTGTGGGCTCAGTCATATCGGGTTATGAAAATGAGCTGGTAATGCACGCTCGTGGGAATGTTCCGGAACTTGGCAGATGCAGCTTTGCGGGAATTCCTCTCCGATCCCTCTGCATACGTAGACCTGGATGTGTCTGGCTGCCGTTGCTGACGGGGTAAAGAAAATCGCACGCTTTCACCATGTGAATAATGTCAGCCCGACACACAGTAATTAAAGTGAATCGTTTGATTTGCCCGCTCTATTTATGGAACAGGAAATGTCACTAAGGAATCACGTCTCTGAACTCGGATGACAGGAGGGCCTGAAGGCTTCCGTAGAAGAACTTCAGCTCAGGATATTATTCATGGCAGTGCTCTAAAAATGCTCATAAATATGTGTTTGCCATGTGACAGCCGGACTGAATATATTGATCTTTAATGGGAGAGGACATATTTTTCGCCCACAAGTCTTTGTTAATGCCGCAGTTTTCATCTGATCCCACATAAATACAAACCGACAGGGAAGACTTTGACAACCTGGATCTGGGACTCCAGGCATAACAGAGAGCTGCTCTAGTGACGGATCATCCAGACTGTACTTGATGAGGGAATGGGTGGATGTCAAACAGGTCCTACACCCAAATAGGTGGCCACCTCACCCACTCATGACTAATCCCTCTTCTGGCCGCATCATGCCCATTGCTATGCAACTGTGCCAAGACAAATCCGGATTTCATTTAATTTTGTTTGTTTTCTGGGCATAATGGTGGGTGGCTCTGTAGACAGATCAAGTGGTCCACCACTCCCCGTTGACTTATGGGAGTTCCGCAGCGTTACGCAGGATTCCGAAAAGGAACTTCAGAATAAATGACAATAAAAAGTATGAACAACAATAAAAATCTCCAAAGTAACTTATGAAGGAAGTCTCTTGTTCCTTCTACCTACAAAGAATCATGATCAGACGGAGGCCGGTGTTTGTGTGTAAAATAACTCCTGCCAGGCAGAAGACTATGGCCCAGTGCTTCTGAGGTGCTGACCTTATCTTCAAAGAGGACCAGCGCACACCGGCTTGCCTTTGAAGCCCACTGCAGGAGGAGCCAATTAGTATAGTGTGGAGACGATGGGTGCACTTCAAACCCCCGTCCAGGACGCCGCAGCACTACACAAGTCACTAGCAGGCAGAGAGTATCATGGGACTTGTGATTTTTCCATGTAGAAAGCTTTGTTTTACTTTGCTCTTTCTATAATTCTGTGAAATTCCTTTTAAATGAAAAAGCTATATTTCAAACATTTAGCTGGAAAATTCCAAGCTCCGTAGCTAAAGATGTATCCCACTAACCCATTAAAGGTTTAAGTCTTGAGCCAGAATCCAGACCACATATGACACATCCTGCCTTGAATACAGGCGTGGTGGGTAGACAATGACACGTTCACTCCGTTCTCACGGCGAAATTCGCCTTTGGTTTTCTTATTGTTTTATTTTTCTTTGTGAAACCAAAACCTCAATTCTGTCGGGGAGATGCTTTCACAACTGTCACACACGTAGCGTTATAGCATTTACAGCATAGGGGAGAGGATAAGAACATATGGTGTGGTAGCCTTTGTTGGGGTTAGCCTCATTACCTGTCACCTGATAGGGAACGTTTTGGTTTCCATCAGGGTGATATTATTTGAAGACATTGTATCGGTTGTTAGTACAATTGTCCTGTGGCAAAAGTAGTGCCTCTGAATGACATCTACAGTTTTAACTTTCTGCTTATTATATAATTACTTAGACAGGGCTCTAACACAAAGTGATCTACACTTTCCACCTAGTTATAATGTTAGGTATTTCCGTTAGCGGTACTTAAGCACGGTCCACCCACGTATATAAATGTATAATTTTCAGGTTACGAGTCTGTGAGCTTAAATAGCATTCTACCGGATCCTCTATCTACACCCTTGAATGAAACCATAATGCATAAGGCGTGAATCTTGCAAATTCCTTTTGGTGTGTCAGTGTTAAGTGATACTGGACAACCATTGTTTTTTTCTTTTCAGATTAAACATCATTGGGGCCAAGTACATTCCACTAGCATCAGCAAGTGTGGCATGGAACAATGCAATTCTGAGGAACGTAAGCTGAGCATTCTTGTGCAACTGGGAGGGGATCTCTCTTTGAGGTCATTACGAAATTCAGTTGACGACTTTTACTGTCAGAAACGTTTTATGCTCAGTCAAATCACAGCCAGTGAGACAGTTACCTTGGAGAGCGAATTGTAATATTCTGTCCCAGCAGCTATGTTTTACTGAGTTATACAGACAAGAGATGGAGAAATGTGTGAATAACTGACACTAATTTTCAAAAATCCCTGTTCCTGTAAGAACAATTCCCATAAATCCCATAAAAAGTGGGCAATGCATAAAGGCTTTGGGACAGTTTGGTTTGTTGTACTGTTAGGCTTCTACATCTGTTAGACTATTACTGGGATTAAATTATTGGTATTTGTTTGAAAGGCAGTTGTCGAAAAGGTGGAGCCATAGCCTTGAGCGTAATGTAACTACAGTCTAATTTATCTGAACCGTGTTCGGAAAATGTGCCGTTTGTGTTTGCGTGGTCTCCAATTACTTCAGGTCGTGAAGTTCCTCCAGTAGTTTTCCATAAATGTTTTCTGCATGTGGTTTGGCACCTAGGACTATGCTGCAAATGAGCAGGGGCTGCAAGTTTACCGAAGGGCATTCTAACCAACTCGTACGTTCCTTCAAAATGATGCTTTTGCCAGGATCATGAGGCAAAGTGGAATAGTTTGAACTCATTTTCCAACAAGCATCAGTACATTTCTGCTTTTTTTCATTGGACGTGTACAGATGGAAATTGTTTTACCCTGAAACTGGCTGCACAGGCATACAGGCAAATTCTGAGGTCTACACTGATATGATGTTAGCTTTCCATACTAGCTAGTGCTGTAGCATTGTTGCTATAACACAAAGCATTTTAAAAATGATACAGTATTGTGTAAACAAAAGTACAAGTATGGGTACAGGTACAAGTATGAGTAGAGGATTGTTGGAATGCTTCCTTTCGTACATCCCAGCTTCTCTCCTTTAAGGCATACACACACACACACACACACACACACACACATGCATATATACAGTTGAGAGCAAAGCCTGGGGTCCGAGCCCAAGTGCCCCCAGAGAATTTCATGGATGACAGGCCTTGCTGGAGATCCCAGTGGAGATGTGACTTTTCAGCCAAGGACAGGGTTCTCACACCTAACCCGCTGAGCTGCACATCGCCCTCTAGGTCAATAATGAATATGCATTTCAAAAAATAGAAAGCCAAAAAAAGGTGCAACTGGACAATTGTACTATTTATCTTGAAGTAAGCCCTACAATTTTTGTTTGTTTTTTTTTTTTTTTAGATATGATGATTCTAGTTTGTTAAACGTTGTGTGTCTTTAAATTCTAACTGAATCACACGATCTACTCCTCTCCAGGTAGATAATTTCATCTCTAGCTCTATGACTGAGGACCATCGCAGTGCTGAAAACTGACTGACAGTCTTTGACATGGTGACCATCTACAAACACCAGCTCTATGCTCCATTTCAGGTTTTTGTCTACTCTCAGCTTTCCAGATTGTCTTATTGTGTTATGTGTCATGTCACAGGCAAAGACAGAGGCGAAGGCAGGCATGGGGAAAATCAAATGGGGCTTTATGAAATGCAACTACAGATAGGGCAAAAGGAAACGGACCACAAGGGGTCAAAACAGGGTAGGGAGGATCAGGCGAGAGCATAGGACACAGGGCACACTGGGGAGCACACACAGGCAGCAGCATCAATGACTGGACTGGGGAGCTCAAGAAAGGGAGCCACTATATACACCACGGATGAGGGAGCAGACGAGAGGCAGCTGAGGTGACCCACACAAGGGCTGTAATGAGAGGTAAGATTAAACAAGTAACAGGCGTGGCTCATTAGAGCCACAGAACGGAGATATCGAGAAGAAAGGGATGCTGGGCGTGACATTTCATTTGCGACATTTCCAGTGACAGGAATGGATAAGCAGCCTCACTAAATCGTCACTACAGAAACAACTCTTTTCCTGGTAGAGAGCCATTTTGCAAGATCCCAGTGTCAAAGTGGTCTGAGTGGTCATTTTGTTTTACATGGTCAGATTAACCTAGGGAATTCAGTGCTTGAGATTACGCCCACAGGAAGTTACATTGCTGAAAAAGTGAAGTCTTCGTTAATGGAACCATTATACAGTCACAAATAAAATGAATTTTTTCATTGATTCCCACAAAACATCAAATGTGAGCTTCATGTAAAAAGCCACAAAGAAACACACTGGATTTATCAACCTTTTTTAGTGCCTGCATATGACATTACGCAGAAACAGGCTTTCTAGTAGCTAATTTGTCACTGGGCTTTCTACAGGAAGGTTTTTCCTGAGAGACTATGTAATTTGGTGCAAGTGATCTTTTTCTTTCTTCGTGTCAGTCGTCAGTGGTGGGGAATGTCCTTGAATTCCAATGATCTACCACAGTGGGAATTTCTGCCTATTGAAGACATGACCGTGATAAGAAAATAAAAGGTGTTCAATCAGTAGCTTTAAATGTATAGATAGATTTAAGACTGTAATCATCCCTATGCATGCATCTTCGGCTCAACTGAACCATGAGATTTGTTATAGTACAAATGAGTAAGCAAAGTCAGTGAGAATCCAAATGACACAATCAATGTTAATTGTACAACAAGCATATGTGCGAGTTCTAATGGAAAATGACCCTGAGCGATTCAGGAAATAAGCTGATGTATCTTGGAATGGGGGAGGTCTCGGGGATGAGGGGAATGAGATAGAGAATGAAGGAGAGATTGGGTGCAGAGGCCCAGCTTTTACGACTCTGCAGGGCCATTAAAAAGGTTTGTTTTGTATGTTATTTGGATGCCTGAAGTATCCCATGGGGGCTGATGAAAATCGCCTTCTTCCATCCTGCAATTCCCACATCCTGAGAGTCTGTTTGCTGTCTGAAAAACCATGGTTTCCTCTGACCCCTTGACAGTAACACTGATATATTGCAACGAACCCACAACCGCCTGGAGTTACTGGCATAATCAGAGAGTAATGACACCGCGTCTTTAAAACACGAGTTATGTTTAATATAGGGGTGAGCGATTCAAGCATGAGGAAAGTGACGTATTCAGCACAAGTCACTTTTTGGTGGCCAAACGGTGGCAGTGACAGCACGGTGAACAGCGACGCGGTGAGAGCGCTCCGGAAATTTCCCCACGGTGACCCAAAACGGCAGCGGCTGGAGAGAAGAGAAAACAGGCGTCACCTGCGTATCTGTTTTTCCACGATGAGCTGCGTCACATCCACGAGGGGGATGCGTTTATTTTAAGAACCGCTACCCAGAAAACGCATTAATAATTTAAGATGCCTGTTAGAGCAGAAGGAGAGTACATGCATCATTTTGTACACAAATAGATAACCAGACAAGCAGAAGTGATAGTTCCGTACATAATGATAATCCTTACCGTATAATTATTTCGATCTCTGACAGAGGCTTAGTTTTGTCACAAAAGCAGAAACCAGCCATTTGTATTATTCAGTGTTTTGAAACACCGTGCAGCTGTTGGGTAATAGCTCAAAATGTAGATTGAGGCCAGGATTGATTACAGTTAGCCATTCATTAATTCATTCATTCATTCATTTTCCAGTCTATTTACTTAATGGAAGGTCGCACCAAGCCTGTGGCCAAACGCAGAAAGCACAGGGAATAATGCAGACTGTTCTCTAGTGGGCAAGACCGCACCATCTCTACTACCCACACATGGCGCAGAGTCACACACTAGGGCCAATTTGGAGACACCAACTGAGCCGTCTATAACATAAAACTGGAGTAAAACTGGAAACCCACAGGAACACGGAGAGAACATACAAGGTCAACACACCCAGAAATCAGACCAGAGTTACCAGACCACTGTACTTGAATATTTATTACTGTGATAATTATAAAGGAACAATATTTTTTTCAATTATTCCGACCTCTCTTTTTAGATTAGGTGTAATTTATGATGTAGGCCCAAACCAGCTCATTAGACGTTTTACTATCTACATACTTTTTGGCAGTGTGTCTGCTTCTTCATAAACATCCTGTGAAGGTTCATGCATTTCATTAGAGGATGAAGGATTCTTGGGCCTGAACTAATGAAAACATTACTCTCTACTGTCATAAAAAGTGATAGGTTCATGCCAGGCTGTTGACAGAGTCAGTCTGATTAAGAGTTTATCAAATAAAAAAAACACCTATAAAACATGCCGAGACAACCAAATAGAGCTGAAACTATTAAGTAGGAGTATTTTTATTTCTCCGCAGAGATGACAGCTAATGAAATATTTGACGTCTCGCTGTGCCCGTACATGCGTTTGCAGGAGTTGAACTCCGGGGACAGGCACGTTTCAATCTCTCCTGTCTTCGTTCACTTTGATTTTTGTTCAGGAACGACGGAAGGAGCTCAGCGGAGCCTCTCGTGACTTGACAGGGCGTAACTCGTCTCGCTTCAGGGAGCGTTCGGCAAAAGGGCGAGTGACACGAGGCAGGAGAAGTCCATCAAGGAGCATCGCAGGAAAAGGTCACAGACACCCGACACTGATTCACGGGCGATTTGGGGCTTAAGGGACTCGGAAAATGCCAGAGGGAGATGCTTGCGGAATCGGGGACAATGTGGCACTCAAGTGACTCAACCTGACCCGTCTTGTGTTCTCAACGACACGTACTCATGTGCAGGAGCCGGCCTGTTTGCTTGGATCTTCACGCGAGAAGCGCAACCTCTTATGCTTAAGCTGAACTCGTGCCACAGCTGCCTTAGAGGTACACAAATATCTTGAATTCCTGACACAGCCCCCAGAAAACAATAACCTGTCAGTGTTCCCTTCTACCTGCAGCGTACCTGTATTCTTTATAATCTTTTACATTCTTTATGTGTCTATATCCTTGTGCCTTACATCCATTCAGTCTTTATACCCTACAGTAAACCTGTAGCCTTGACACATTACATGAGTAGCTCTTATTCATTATAACCAGGAATTTACATAACTGGTACTTAAATACGCATTTACTGCGTAAATGATTAATGCATGGAAATTTCCTTTCATAACAGTGGAAATGCATATACAGTACGGTGCAAAAGTCTTAGGCAGCCAAAGAAAATCATGTGCAAATGATCTTCATGTCAGTGCAAAGCTATGCTATTATGCCTGTCAAAGTGTGTCAGCTTAGTCATTTCAAAACCTCAGCTAAAATCACCCTATTATTCCAGCAGCCTTACAGTAAACCCATGTATTTTTTTGTCTCAACCACAAGCACTCCTCATATAACTAATCAATATCTCATTGACTTTTTGTAAGTTAATTACTTATGTGAGCCGGTGGTGAAATTTAACAAACACATGGAATGGCTGAGGTGCCCCTGAGGAGAAGTTTGGGAGCTGAGGTGGTATTCATCCAGCCGTCCAACTAGATATCAGTAAGTTTTTGGAGAAAAGAAGAAATTTCACTCGATTTTATTGTTATCGTTAATTTGCATATGTACTAATGTCAAAGTGTGTTTTTTGTTCTAAGCACATGTGCGCTTACTACCCAGATAAATAGCTTTAAACATTTCTTTTGACTGCCTAAGACTTTCGCACCGTACTCTATATTTCATACTATGAATACATACTTGAGTACCAGTTATGTCACTCCCTGATTATTACTAGTGTTATTAAGCTGATCTGCTATTCCCCCCGAGCGACTTCTAGAAAAATGTTTAGTATCCCCACCTGTCATGCAGCAGCGCTGGGGAGACACTATTTGGGTGGGCGGCGTGTGGCTCTCTGGCTTTGACCTCTGCGTCTGTGATCAGAAGCTCACTGGCCTACAGGCCTTTGCAGTAAAGTTACTTTTCCACTTAACTCCCAAAAGTGCTTCAGGAGCGCTGGGTGAAGGGCCTGACCCTGTGATGCTTGAAAAGAAGCACCGCATGGATGCATGTTGTCTGTATTTTCAGCATTGCACAAATCTAAATTTGCATAAAGCACTGTATTTATCACCTACTTTGTGCTTATACCTGTGTATCTAGTGTCTGTCTAGGCCCTAGTTGTAAATTGCCTGTTGTCATGGCGTCCCTACCTGTAGCGAGCTGTGTCATCACACATTTCCACAGGCTTTGATTGTGTTGCGGTAAAGATTCTGGTTCTGTCCTTGTGCAAATGTCACATAAAGGATTCATTCCAGGTAGCAGCGACCGTCACATTTGTCATCTCCAAAGGGAATAGGAATTAACAGCCCCTCTTCTTTGTAGTGGGAGTTCATTACGCTTCTGTTTAAGTGACTTTTTCCTGACTACATCAGATAAGAGCTGTCGTTATGTGCCTTGATATCCCTGTTAATCTGGTTCTTGGGGACCCACAAGCCAGTATACGTTTTTGCTCCCTCCAAGCTCCCTACTACACGGTATAGGTTTTTGCTCCCTCCAAGTTCCCTACTACATGGTATAGGTTTTTGCTCCCTCCAAGCTCCCTACTAGACAGTCCACGTTTTCGCTTTCTGCGGGTCCCTGAGGACCGGATTGGGAAACACTACTGTAGACTGTGATACCAGTCCAGGCCCAACGTTGATGCTGATGGACTATTTAGTTTGTAATAAATAAAACAGTCCTCTTCAGGGGTAGATCCTGGGTTTGCCTGTGTTCAGGTCACCCCTGCTGTCACTCTGTGCTAATGGCATTTTGGGGATTTTTGTTTTTTTGGCATAAATTAGCATTGCATAACTCCTGGGGAGGAGCTTCTTAGCGAGCATGTTGGTTCATCTAATGCATGTTACTTATAATGATCTCTGCTGGCAAACTCTGTCCATTTCACTGACCGCAGAATTTTACCATTATATGCTTCTGAATATAAAATTGAGGAAATCAGACAAATTTCCCTTGGGATCAATAAAGTAAGTATGTATGTACAGATGTACGTACATATCTATATCTATCTATCTATCTATCTATCTATCTATCTATCTATCTATCTATCTATCTATCTATCTATCTATCTAT
>JAODJU010000014.1:11242457-11262593 GCA_026776725.1 Gnathonemus echidnorhynchus
TCTATCTATCTATCTATCTATCTATCTATCTATCTATCTATCTATCTATCTATCTATCTATCTATCTATCTACGTTAACATTGTATGTTACTGTTTCATAGCAATACAGACACGTGCTGGCAGTCTGGGCAGCACTTTGTGGCCTGCAGTGATGTTTTCCCTGGCGTTTCGTATCTTCCATGCGTGCTGCACTGGTGCTGTTGTAATCCAAAACTTTTTAGACTTTCTTAGTCAGCACCGTGCTGTGTAAACACAGGCACTGGTGAACTTTATCCGGCGTGACATAATCGCACCTTAATTAGTTTCCGTCAAAGGTATCACGCCTTTGTAGGGTAATAGATGACAATGCAGCGCATTTCACGGAAAATATTACTCCGTAGAATGTCATCTTTGCCTTTTTTTTTGTTTCCACTGAAGTGTAGGAATGTGTTCATCATCATTTTATTTTATGCTTGTGGTTTAGAATAAGATTAATTACAATCGTTATTGTTTCAGAGGTTTCTTTCAAGCAGAAGACATGCAGGTGATGATGAAATCCACATCAAACCAACCATCAGAATGAGAAGACTGTTCCCAGAATGCGGCAACTCTAGGTCTTGATAATCATCAGTGGAATTGTTTCCTTTTCATTCAACAGCACCACACTGATCGAGTGACCCAGCGAGTGTAGGGAAGGTGGATGGACTCCTACCAGCTGATTTCTGGAAAGAAAAATCAGTAAACTCTTATGGAGCCAGTACACTGCACTGTCCGAAAAAAAGTACCATTTTGTCCCTTTGAGGGTACAATTACTTGTTGCTGGCGCTGTACCCTGAAGGGTCTGCCAATTGTACCCTAGCTCTATGTAAATATACCTTTTAAGGTCAAGAAATGGACTCTGAGGAACATTATCGTACCATTAGGGGTACATTAATGTTGTTTGTACCATTGGGGGTACATTAATGTTGTTTGTACCATTTGGGGGTACATTAATGTTGTTTGTACCATTGGGGGTACATTAATGTTGTTTGTACCATTTGGGGGTACATTAATGTTGTTTGTACCATGGGGAACAAACCTGTACTAGTGTGTGGCTGAACCTCAGCCCATGTTCTCCACAACAGACTAGTTACTTTCATGACTCTTTATTGAAGCTGCCTCTAATCTAAATGTTAAGATCTTATTAGACAAGTACATACTACAAACAACATACGTATTATTTAGAGAAAGTTTTTACTGTTATCTGGATACTCATAAAACAGTAACCATCCCTTAACTTAAAACCCAGAACTTAATGATGTTTTTGCATGTGTTTGTCCAATTTTTTTTATCTGGTCCGAATCACAAAATACTAAGTCACCGGCTACTCCAAGACTACTGAACTGAACCTTTCCGTAACATTAACAAAACCTGTCACACAGTCAGATATACGACGGAGGTGACAATGTACTGATTGTTAAAACACATACACCCACGACCATTTGGGGAGAGCAGGACGTGTCAAAATGCTTCCTGTCAAGCTTGGATTTTCATTGGCCTGCATCGTAGGAATGAGTCATCACACTGTCCTCATTGACACCAAAGGGTGTTCTGGAAAACCAAGCTGATTCCACAATTACACGGCTACTTTACAAAGAAAGACAAAATCCCCTGAAGAACCAGTCCAGGTTGTTTTTTCCACATCAAAAATTTGTCATAGAACATATCAAGTTCTTTTTCTTTAAGTGCATAACAGAAATGATGCATAACTTAGTCATTTCTTAATCTTTAACGACACACACCAAGACAGTAAACAAACACATTCAGGAGGTTATTGATTTAGACAATATGTTTGGATATTGTAAGAAGAATATAAACACACTTTGTTTTCAGGGGAAAATGATCAAATAAATGCAAAGGTTTTAAAGAAAAAAATATATTGTTCCTGTTTTTCTGCAATTTGTACTTTAACCCGGAATCTGAACTGCTTACTTAAAATTGCTCTGCTGTCCAGGGAAGCATATCATGGCCTCTGTTATTTTCAAAATCTTTGCCGTGTTATACTAGGATCGGCCAAGATGCTCGCACACCATCACAGTTAATCACTCATGCAAGTACGTCTTTAGTCAGCACATGACCCCTAACTTTCAGGGCGTAGTTCTGACGGCAAATAGCGAACTCGCTTATCACCGATCAGCCTGTACACGTCTCGGATCATCACTGTGAGCGGTGCTGACAGCTCACAACAAACATGAGTGGAGAGCCAATAGAAACACATCACTGTTTGGTAGAACACAAGTTTGGGTTTATAATACTGCAGTACACCACTTGTAAAATGTCCATGCTGTTAAAGGTGTCACACAGTTTGGGGGGGGGGGGAGCTATTTCTTCTTGCAGTTTTGTTCTCTTGGTCCTTGGGTATGCTTCCTCACATTCTCTCCCCGGTGAGCTCAGAAACCGGCTGGTCAGACCTGTTTTTGTAGGCTTCTCTCAGACAGAGAGCCTTTCATGTGAGCGGGGGAGATGTACGGGCCGATAACGCGAGTGCGATGACCTCACAATTAATCCACTCATGTGCCTCGCACAGCGTGAGGCGTTCCCGCCGCCGAATCCATACTGGTCACGTCGCTGCACATAGCAGCGCGTCGCTGGCCCCACCCACACTGAGGTCGCGCCGCATGCCGGGGCAGGCTGCGGGCTGCCAGTCAGCCAAGAGCGCATTGAGGGGAAGGCATGCGCTTAGGGAAGCCACAGCAGGAGCCCCAGGCTGGGGGCTAACGTAGCGATTAGCCGTGGTACGGTACAAGTTCAACTGTGGCCCCCCCAGCCCCTCCCAGAGAGATGCAGTGGTAGCCATCAAATATGTCCTCTCCAGCCGGGCTACCAATTTTCTGCCCCGCTTCTTTGTAGCGCGAGATAATTACGGTTCCGTTTCATTGTCGTCCAAGAAACTCTTTTCCCCGACCACATCAAGCTACGGCCGTCGCTGTACGTCTTCGTCTCCCTGCTACTCTTTAAGTGATCCGAATCCATTTCAGTCATGCTGCACCTTCTGTTCCATATAAAGACTACACATTATTCAACCTTAAATTATACATATACCTTTAATTTTCCAGCTGAGCTGAAGTGGAGCTTTGCGTGGATGCTGTGACTGATCTGCAGTCTGCTGTTAAGGTTTATAATGTTTTTTTCAGCATGACTGCTCACTTGGATTCCTGGGACTAAAGAGTCTTTCTCGTGCACCACAAGAAGACACTTGTCTTACCCGGTGATATTGTTTGCTCATAGTGTTTGTGGCTGGCGTTTGCCGAGTCCTGTCATTCACGTACCTCTGAATAGAACACCTGTTGGTGCGTGCATGTTTTTCTGTCTTGTGGGGTCAAATGTGAGGGAAACATGTACTTTCTATCATTTTCTTTGGGGGGGGGAGGGGAGTTGGAAAAAACGGACAAATGCATAGTTATAATATTTGGTGGTTTGGAGTTCATCAATTATGTGAAGAGGGTAATCGTTTGTATGTGCCCGTGTGCATCTAGGCGCTTTTCCACCGCACCAGGTACCGTACTTTTGGTACTTCGAGAAAGTACCAAAAGTACAATACTTCAAGGTGTGGGTTTTCCACTGGTACCGGCATCAAATGACATCACAATGAGAGGCGGGTATTTTGTACTGAATTTGAATAATGGCTGTAGTATATTATAGGGCTGGTATAAAGGCATAAAACTATATTATGTCTGTCCAAGTGTTTCAGTGTAGCCATTTCAAAACCTTCTCTAAAGTCATCCCCATATCTGCAGCAACCATCCAATGTTTTTTTCTTTCACTTAGCCACTACACCACCATGTCTGGCTAAACAAATCTTCATGGAGTTACGCAGTAATGAAATAAATTAATTCATTGAGCTGGTGATGAAATTTAATGAATTCATAGAATGACTTGGGGCCCCTGCAGAGAGGACTGGGAACTGAAGCAGCGTTCATCTGGCCGTCCAACAAGATATCAGTGACATTTTTGAAGAACAGAAAAAATTCTTGTTAGGTTTTATTGGATTACTCTTAAGTTGCGTATGTTCTAATGTTAAATTATATGCAGACATATACTTAGTACCCAGATAAAAGGCTTCAAACATTTTCTTTGACTGTATAAGACTTTTTTACAGTACTGCATTTGTATACTGGGACCTAGAGACATTATTCTGAATGGAAGTTTTTCATGTTTGTGGTCTACAGCTCACAATACTTTGCTTCTATTGCTAATTGCATCATAAAATTTATGAACCCTAAGCAGCAGACTAGTTATTCACCCTTTAACTATTACCTCTGATACTAGTACTAATTTTAGTTTATTGCTTTTTAAATCTTAATGGCACCATAAAATAAGCATTACTACAACTATCCCAATATTTGAACTATGCTAGACTTGTTGGCTAGACTAGCCAATCCCTCGTTGTACCATGTGACCACATTATAGCCAGCACTCGAGTCCCTGTTCCTGATTGCCATGGGAACCGAAATAAATCCAGGCCAGTTTGATTCTGGTTTTGACTGGGATAAGAGTGCAAAAATTTAATTGGACGTCTGGTGTGCTCATGATAACACTTTAAAATCAGACAAAATCGCAGGGCCTCTGTAAACAAGCCTTTCCTGACCTTAAATGAGTTAATAAATTGTAAATGTTTATTTTAATCAGCCCCGTGTGCCTCCAAGATAGTCATACGCTTATTTGAGATCTTCTTACTCAGCTGGAGTTTCTGAGGATGAACACGAACCCGTTCAAAGAGGTGACTTCAAAGAGAGGCGCAGCTCCTCGTTATTTGAAACGTCGAGATTCAGACGTAAGTCGTCAAACTTGGAGACACCGGGGGAAAAAAAAAATATCCAGAAAACCACATACATACACGCGTGCTGAACACCAGTTGCATTTTGATGACAGAGAGCGTGTACAAAGGCACTGCCGGGATGCAAGATCTGTTTTTAATTCATTAAGAGCCACTGGGGGAGTCCCAGAAATGCGATAAAATACGACGAGCGAGACCCGCTCAGGTCAGCCCGCAGCAGCCTCTCCGCCGTCAGCCGCTCCTCTGGCATCAGTCACTGTTTTCACCTGCCGAGGCTTTGACGTGCTTTCCTAAGAGCAAGCACAAATACTGGCGGGGGAGGGGGGGTCCCATGTGGTTCCAGTCAAGGGATTGGGGTGCTGCAAAATGCCAGGGCCGGGACGAGTGACTGGATGAAATCCTGGGGGGGAAAAATGCATGGCTTACGGCGTCTTTAATCAAAGTCTCCAGCTGCCATCCCTGTGACTGCAGCTGGGAGGCCAGGAGAAGGCTTTTCGGTCGTGGGTGGTGGGGGGGTAGATTTATGTGGTGTGTCGGGGTGGGGCTCCATGGGGCAAGAGGGGGGCGGGGGTAAATGCAACATGGGATGATATACTATGGATGATGCTCACCAGATCCTACAGCATTCTGCCATCTGGCTGGTAAATGTTTAAAGAGAGCTGATTGAACTGATTAAATCAGTTAAAGGCCGAAGCAGAGGACCCCCAACCCCAGCATCCAGATGGTCTTATGATCCATCTTTGTTTCATGCTTCCCTAGTTACAGAGAAGAAGTGTGTCTGTCTCTTTTCAGCCTAAGTTCCTAAAAAATCCCGACAGGTCCAACAGGAGCTAAACCACAATGAACTATGGTAGATACAAGTCATCCGCATATAACCTTTAGATGGTCCACAGACTGTTAAGTAGCTGACGATGCCACATGCGATTAAAGCGACAGGTGCCTGAAATGTTTCAGCTGTGTCTCTCTGGGCTGTCGCGGAGTGATGCAGACAGCTGTAGCGTGTAGCCATACAGCATGTGATAGCCTCGTAAAAACAATATCAAACTACACTGCAATTAGTACCAGACTCTTGCTGGTTTTTTTTTTTTACTTCCGTGGCCCAATTACAACAGCATTTGCAAAGATGCAATTCGTCAGGCAGCAGTAATCGTGTTTTTAGGTCTGTTTCGTCATGCAGCAGTAATCGTGCTTTGAGGTCTGATTTGTCAGGCAGCGGTAATTGTGTTTTGAGCTCTGATTCATCAGCCAGCGGTAATCGTCTTTTTAGGTCTGATTTGTCAGGCAGCGGTAATCGTGTTTTGAGGTCTGATTCGGCAGGCGGCGGTAATCGTGTTTTGAGGTCTGATTTGTGCGAGACATGATGGAGATGTGCTTTAGCCGCTGGCGGCTGTATGGGGACAGCTGCGGCCCGCGGACAGCTGGCGTCTCGCTCTGATGAAATCCCTTCCTGTCCTGGGACAGCTGTGACCGGGCCCAGGCTACGCTTGCGGGCTGACGCTGGCGTGGGGCCCCAGTGGGTCCAGCACATGGCGTGGTGCCGTGCGGCCTGCCAGGATGGCTTCCCAGTGTCGGTTTGGACACGCTTCCTCTCATCTGGTCTCACAAAAAAAGCCCATGAGTTTCAATAAATACACTATCATCTACATATCTATTAATACTTTATACACGCTGTATTTTATCAGCGCAAATTGCATCACCATATACTCATCAAAGACAACCGACTTAATTGCAGGGGGCCACTAGAGATTTTGGGTCCCAAGAAAGCATATCATATTGGGCCCCCAACCCAAACGAATCCCTAAATTTTTTACTGCCCCCATCCCTCAAGGGTTCTTGGAATCTTCTTAGTTTACCCCTCCTTTTATGAACCACCCTGCTTTATAGTATGCATTTATTTAATATTTACTGTAAACTTTTCTTAAAGAACCTTAGTCTGTATAATGGTTATCTATCTAGTAATCTGTTAATTGGAACAAAAATTCACATGCATACTGTAAATGGTGTAGTCTATTACATCTACACTGCATGACCCAGCATGAAATATAAATGAGAGCCAAATGAATTACAACAGCAGAGGTGGAAGGTCAGTTTCATTTATTCAGCTGGAGGACCACTTAAAGATTTTTACAAACTAGGCTGACTCATTCGATTATATGTCCCCTGTGTAGCGTGTGAGCACAGTATCCTAAGCGTACACTTACAAACAGAACACGGAAGGGACCACTTCACTGTGTAAGTCACGTTCCACTGCACGAACGTGAACACTTCGGGGTTTCAGGACACATCTGATCCATAAGAACAGGTTGGCGCCCAAACAAGAACATGCCCCGCCCCACCCCCGTACCCAGAACAAAAATGGTTTGGTCCCTCCCTTCAATAAACACCCCCAGGTCACCATTACACTGGGGCCGGATATAGCCCAGGGGGCCCCGACTATTTTATCCCGAGGGTCAAATTTCATCAGCAACACAAAGACAAGGTCCACCACACCTAAGGAGGTGTCAATAAAATCCACCAACCAACTCGGGGGGGGATCTCCGGATTCAGACCGGAATCTGCAACTGGTGACCACTGGTATAACCCGCTGGGTCGTCCTTTAGTTCCTGGGCTAAAAAGCCAGACAGTGGTGCCTTCGTTACTGCCTATCCAATCCATAGTGAGACTCATTCTACGCAGGACAACTCACTAGTGATGGTACCGTCCTTGCCTTGGGCTCAGTTGTGGAATGAGGCCAGGCATGGTGTGACAGGAAGGGCGAGCCAGCACAAAGTGCGCCTTCAGTAATCCCTGCCAGGCCGTGGATGGGTCCCAAGCTTCCAAATACCCCCTTCCAGAATCTACCTGCTACTTCCATCATCTATCCTACAGAGAGCAGTAATAATATACTGACAAAAGAAAAAACACGCAATAAAACCGTACTGACTTAACAGCAGTTGAGCTTTTATGTGCTATTTTATACCGTCCCGGCTGAGCGAATCAGCACCCTCACGAGGCGAAAGGTCCCATCTCCGACTGGACGGCGTCCCACAGTTCATCTCTTGTTAAAACTCGGCAAATGTTAATGGCATTCGCCTCAGTGGTTCTTTCGGGTGTTACGGCCGCGTTAAATCCTCTCTCTAGTAAATAAAATTTATGGGCATGAAGATAAAAAGGATTCACAGTCTTCTAAAAATAATTACATGTGTGCGAGAGTGACGGTGAGCATGCATTTGGGACAGCGAATGTCCGAGTGTGCTTTACGTACACTTACGTAACAGAGTGTACCTGTGTGACTCAGTGTGTGTGTCTACGTGCTTGTGTAGGGCATCTCCAGTGAGCAGACTTCTACGAGAGCACAGTCAGGGTCACAGTTCCTTTGGTCCTCTTCAGAATGCCGACGGCCTCCTCGTGGGTCACGCCTTCCAGGCTCTGCCCGTTGACGGCCATGATCTGGTCCCCCCGCTTCAGCCTGCCATCTTCAGACGCCGCGCCCTGACAGCAAGAACACAGGAGGCAGGTCAGGTGACCTGACAGGCTGCTGCCGTTGCCAGGACAGGCATCTCAAATAGCCCCCGGGAGAATATTCAAGTAAAATCAAGAAACTACATAAAAACAAGCGATGAAAACACATACAAAAAAACCTCAGGGACTGGTTCTGATAGGTTAGATCAGTGCTAAGAAAACATCTCTTGACATGAAGGATAATGGAGGGTTAGAATAATCTTCCTATCAACACTTAGTCATTAGCTGTCCAAATGAGCACCACGGACTAGATGGGCTTGGTCTGTTTGAAATGTCCTTAAGGACATAAATGTTTCACTTAGGAGTATCTTACAAAAGAATTTTGGAAAATTCTACAAGTAAAAATGGGAGATTCAAGGACATTTTTACAGCAGTACCCCTTGTCTCCAATTCAAATTTCTCCCTAGGGAGACAAATAAATGAACTTGAACTTGAACTTGATTTTAAAGTGGAGGGGGGCATAATAGAGGTCAACAATCTTAAGCCACTGATACTGTATGTTTTAGAATGGTGAGTGATGGGGAGGGGCCATTCCAGTGGCCAATCAGCTTTCAGCTGGAGCCGGTGCCCCTGTGGCCCCACCCCCAGGAGACAGGCACTGCCAGAGCATCCCACCTTGCTAAAGACGGTCTTGATGTAAATAGGCAGGTCCCCGTGCGGGCTGCCGAATCCGCCGACGATGCTGAAGCCCAGACCGTCGGGGCCCCTGTCCAGTGTGATCGTCTTGTACTGGGGCGGCCTGGAAACACACCCCCATGTGACCCCACTGTCCCAATCAGATCAGGTCTCAGTCTAGCTAGAGGTGCCTTTACCCAAATCAGCTTAGAGAAGCGAGCCGGAAATCTCCGGAGGCCTGCTGCAGCTGTACATTACAGCTAAGAATTTACCCAGAATTATTCTACTATATCGTCGCTGTCCGGTTAAAACCGAGTACGTCAATTTTTTTACTATACACATCGATTCTTCTGTCTGCTGATAGTTTGTGACATGTTATTGACCAATGAAAGGTATGAAGTCATCTATTTACCTAGTATTTATGTTTGTACTAGTTAACATTTGCATTCATGACGGTCATTTGACCGGATTACTTTATATCGTTAATATTAACAACTTAACCTTGATAGCTAGATAGCTAGCTGTCCAACATCATTGTTAATTAATAATAATAAAGTGAGATTAGTTTGTATCTTGTCACTAACATGCTTGTCTCATGGACAACAATCCACGCAAATCCATTTAAAACAGGAATCCGTTCACTGACGGCTGTGTACAGACAGGATTCCATCTCATTCCTGGTGTCTCATTACGTTATTTTACATTTACTTTGTCAAGTAATTTATTAAACTTTTCACACTCCTGAAATAATGATGTGTTTTTTCATCGGACAGAGATGATATGTGACTTTGTATACTGATGTATAAGCTGATGTATAAAAGATATAGGCATAGTTATGGATTAAAAAGGTATATGAGTAACTCTTAATAAAAGCAACAGTTTAGCTACGAGCTAAAATTACAACTAAATGCTTCGACTAAATGAATGGATATCAGCTAAGGAGCCGAGTGGCTAACACTGAGATTCCCCCTGCTCGTCCTCATCCGAGACACTGGGAAAAGGCAGGCGCTGTGGCTCATACCCGAGCTCGTCCTGGAAGATGCTGCCGGCCGTCAGGCCTGACAGGGGAAGCCCCGTCGGCTGATCCAGAGGAGTTCCGGTCACGCTGACGTCGCCTCCGCCGGCCACCACCTGTGGCCACAAGTGAGCAATGGTGCCCTTAAACCTCCTCACATCTGTAACCGTCTTTTAGTACAAATATACAAATATCTCTGAAAAACAAATCGACAAAACTATTTATAGCGATACGTATAATCTACAGTTAGCAGTTCAGTGGATAGATGAGTCTCAGGTGTCCATGCAGGTGGTGGCTGGAGTCCTGCGGATTCGCACACGGTTGGTAGTGCTGGTGTGATGGCAAACATGAGATTAGCAGTTCCCACGCGCTTTGTAAACATGCCATTTTAGCCTGGTAGGTAAACCCTGGGGGGGCGGGGGAGGTGGCTGACAGGTCGCGAGGAGTCAGATGACTAGTGATGTACAGTACTGTTGGTAAAGAGTAAACCAGTCCTTCAGGAAGACTCTGGCGAGAAGCTAAGATCCGTTTCAGGAGCCTAATGTGTTTTAGCTCTACTTTAGAAGGCAGCCTTTGGATTTTTGTTTGTGTGTCTATTCACTCTGCCACTTGGACCTAATTGCGGTCCTGGGTTCACGTTGGGGTTCAGCTGGCGCAGGCAGAGGTACCTGTAGCTGCACGGTGTCCGCGGCATTCTTCAGCAGAGACACGGCCTGGGTGTGGCTCATGCCCTCTGTCGACGTGCCGCAGATGGACACGATCCGGTCACCCATCTGCAGACAGACCGGCGGGGTGCAGACCGTCAGTGTGCGTAATAAACCTCATTGTCTGTGTATCCGCCCCAGGGTCTGTGTGACCACCCAATGTCCCCACGGTCTGTATCTCTGCCCCTATGATACCAGCCAAGTGTCTGCCTAACTGCCCCAGGGTCCATATAACCACCCTAATCTTGATGTAATTGCCCCAATGTCTATTTACCTATCCCAGTATTTATGTGACCCACCCCAGTGTCAGTATAACTACCCCAGTCTTTATGTGTAACTGCCCCCTCTCTGACTCTCACAGGCCCCGACTCTGGCTTCGTACCCGCAGCTGCTGTGTCTGGGCGGCCAGGCCCGTGGGGTGCATCATGGCGATGAAGATAGGCACGTCCCCTAGGGGGCTCCCTACGCCGCCGGCGATGCTGATCCCCAGCGAGTCGCCGGGTCCCTGTAAAGACACAGCACACGGGCGTGAGGGACTCAGAGGAGACGCTTATCTGCGTGTCACGGAGCCCTCACAGGAGGCTGTGTAAGCACGCCCACCTTGGCAAACTCCACAGTCCTGACTTCCTGACAGTCCGACACTGAGGAAAGACACAAAATAAAACGTTTGCCACACAATACGGGTGCAGTCATCGATTCAGCGCTACCAGATTAGGGCACGTTTTTTGTTTATTTAGTTATGACTGCAGATTTTATCTCTTCCAGCCAGATTTCATCACATCTGCAGGGCCTACAGCACAGGACTGTCTTTATCTGCTTACATAAAGACTTACAAAACAAAAAACTTACGAATGGAAAGAAAAAATGCAAACACTTCTCTTATTCGGCTTGTATTTCGCTTGTTTTGCGGTGACTAGGGGCGGAAAGACTCACGCTCGTGGCTCCTGTGTTGATCCAAGTCTGCCTGCAGGCCGCCTGACCCAGGCAGGCTGTGAGAGGGCAGGCCGCAGCTGCCCGATTCGCTGGCCTGCAGAAAAACACAACAGCGGTTTGACAGTACACAAGACGCAGAAACCGAACCCGGAACAAATTCAAGAGGAGCACAGCAACACATATACAATAGCCAGATACTAAACAAGTGGTTAGCGACACACAGGATTGGCCCAAGGCACAAATGATCTATCAATCAAGTCTGATCACCCTATCAGAACAGAACAGAGAAAGCAATGGTGTGTAAGAGGCCAAGGGGGTTCACTATGCCTGGAGTAGAGGGCCAGAGAGGAGTAAATGTGGCCGCAAAGCAGCTACCTGGCTGCCGAGGGAGAGTCTGCGCTCCGAGTGGAAAGGCCCGGCCTTATACCTGCCCACCTCCAGATGAATGGGTCCGGTGCAGTGCTGCAACATAGGGGCAGTTAGTGCCATGCGGGCCCTCGTTTCCGGGTCACTTTCATGGCCTGCGGAGGTGCACCTTGAGAAGGCAGGCCACGGACTCCTGCGTGGCATAGCGTACGTCCTCGCCATTCACCACCAGGATCTGGTCGCCCTGCATCAGCCGGCCGTCTGTCTCCACGACGCCGCCCCGGACGATGTCGGAAACGAAGACGCCGGCGTCGTTCCTATGGGGTGACGGGTGGCATGAAGTCGTCCGTACTCGGCCTGCCAGCGGCCGCACACGGCTTACGCTGTCAGTCAGCCGTCACGCAGGGTGTGGGCAACTCCTCACCATCAACCGAGCCCAGCCCCCTTGCGAAATGTCTGTGCACAACACTGGGCTGTCCTGATGAAGAGTGGCGGTCTGACACTGAGCTTTATTTTTCTCACTTCACTTTTCACCGTAATTGAGCTCCCTGAAACCCTGATTGAGCCCTGCATTTACTACCAGGACACCAAGTGAACAGACACAGTTATCCTGCTAACCATGGCTACACCAATAGCTCCCCCCCCCCCCCCCCCAAAAAAAAAAAATTAAACCTGCTCTCGTCACAAGCTGGGTTATGCTTCATACATTGACACTACGCTTTATCTGCGATTCCTGAGAACATGTGACGGAACATTCCAGACAGAATGCCGTAGCTTCCAGACAATGCTGGTTTCTTTCCAAAACGCTGTACTGGGAGGCGGACTGGACTCGTATAACAGGAATGCAGGTATGTCGGTGACCTGAATTTGTCACAGGAGTGTTTGGTTAAGGTTATTAATCCCTCAGGAGCAGAGAGGGGTCACAGTTACTAAGTTAAAGTAAATATAAGCAGGTGATCCACCCATTCTTGTTCTAATCGCTTATCCTGGTCAGGATGTTGTCAATCCTGGAGTCTATCCCAGGCAGCACGGGCCACAAGGCTGGGGTACAGCCTGGATGGGACGCTAAGCAGGTGATGCAAGATGGAAACAATTCAGGGCTTTTTTGAGTATTAAACCGGTTAGGTCTGGCTTGGCCGATTACTCAGAGGCTGCTGGGAATCCTGAGTACATCAGGCTGCTGAGTGTGGACCGCAGAGGCGAGCACCTTCTTCCCACGATGCTAAAGCCCAGACCCTGGCCCGGAAGCTTCTGCAGCTCCACGAAGAACAGGTCCCACAGCTCCTGCTCGCGGTGCGGGGCCTCCTCACGGAAGACGGTCAGACGCACGCGCTGGGGCGTCTGCCGCAGGACGTTGATGGCCTCGTCGTGTGAAGCCACCCGCA
This sequence comes from Gnathonemus echidnorhynchus, assembly GCA_026776725.1. Taxonomy (NCBI): domain Eukaryota; kingdom Metazoa; phylum Chordata; class Actinopteri; order Osteoglossiformes; family Mormyridae; genus Gnathonemus; species Gnathonemus echidnorhynchus. The sequence goes on from JAODJU010000014.1 coordinate 11,255,772, forward strand.
GGTCTATGCCGTTGACCTGGGAGACGGGGCGGGGCGGACGGTGAGTTGTGTGGTTTCGGCTTTCGTCACCCACGGATTTTGTCACCCTCCGTGTTTGCACACACTTCAGACTTCCTTATGGAGAGCACTGATAAGAGCCACACAATCATCTTTCTGTTAGAGTCAGTGACGGGTATAAGTGACTGGTTTAACTGGTGCCAGTGACTGGTACACGTGACTTTTTTGACTGGTGCCTGAGATTGGTACACGTGAGTGGTTTCACTGGTGCCAGTGTCTGGTACAAAATTCAGGGGGGTGGGACCCCTAGTCTAACATCATCATTGGGGCCTGGCGTACAGCATAAATAATAAATAAACTGGGGTCCCTGCACCTACAGCCCTAGTTAACCCATGCATAAGTCTGGCTTTGCATGTCCCTGGTGTGACTGGCACCTGTGACAGGTACATGTGACTGGGAGTCACTGACAGGTACATGTGACTGGTTTTACAGGTACCAATGACTGGTACATGAGACCGCTTTGACTGGTACCAGGGACTGGTACAGGAGATTGAGAGGCAGTGACTGGTACATTTGACTGGAAGTCAGTGACAGCTACCCGAGACTGGTAAGAATGACTAGTAAATGTGATTGGTGTGACCGGTACCAGTGATTGGTACAACTGGGATGTGTGACTGGCCTGTGAACGGCATGTCAGCTCACCTCCAGGATCTGGTCTCCTGCCCAGAGCCGGCCGTCTTTTGAGGCCGCACCGTCCCCGTACACCTCGTGAATAATAATGGCCCCCTGGACACAGAGAAGGGGGGGGTGATTTAACAGGAATAGGTCCACATCAATGGGAAAGGGGGCAGGGGTTAGGGGCCTCAGCTTCCAGGCCTGGATATCATCTATGTCCAGCATGAGGCACTGATAGCTAACTGCTCGTATCCCGAGTCCGTCTGTCTGGTGCCCGTTTGCTTTTAAATTCACAGTCAGCGTGGCAGTTCAGAGTCGGGCCACCAGGGGGCGCTCACCAAAAGCGTGTCGCAGCCGCCCACTATGCTGAGGCCCAGGCCCGTGCGGCCCTTGGAGATTTCTATGGTGCTCTCACAGCCGGGGATGATGGGACAGGTCACAGGGTCAGATGCGGTGGTGGCCGGGGTGGACGAGCGACTGCAGCCTGCGAGACGGGGGAGAGCTGAAGGACTGGGCAGACTGGGCAGACAGTGACACCCTAGGCGAGCCCTCGAAGTCCACAGTGTGCTGTCCAGACGCAGCCCCATTAACGAGCTGTCATGCACACAATCTGACTCACTTTCCGGTTAATGCAAAGCCTTTTACATCAGTCCATAAAGTGAGAGGTCAGGTTCACTTTATTTATTTACATCATAGCTGCAGAATGTAACTTCTGGAGTTCAGTCCATTTTAACAGGAGCCCATTACAGAATATCTTTATTTCTTAATTTCTGGGTATGTCTGGCCAATTCACAAAAAGCAGACTGTTAAAAAAAGCATTCACATCAGTAAATAAAACACACTATACTACTTATATTTTAATATCTCCTATTGCCCCCCCCACCCCCACTTGTCTCTGTGTTTGACTCCTTGACTTGCATTCCAACATTTCGTTGTTGTGAACTGTCTGCTGTGCTGCGTCAACAATGACACCCAATCGCTTTCACTTCACTTCATATGAAAGATTCCCCATCCTGCTTACTCCTGACTGGCTCTACGTCCGACTGAGATGTGAGCAGGGCGCCTGGGACGCTGGGGACCCCCCCGGTCTGCGGGACAGTGGAGGAGTCCGAGCAGACAGTGAGTTTCACCGTATTTCTGGTCTTCTTCAGCAGAGTGATCACCTGAGGAGGAGGAACACGAGTATGGTCTCCAGGGGGGGTTTTAAAACCAACATGGATGATGATGCCGCCCAATCGAAAATGATCCCACATTAAATCAAGGATATTCACTGTGGAACTTAAAATCGGGTAAAATTTTGATTGTCACTGATCAACTAATCCAGCACCAGTGTGCTAAATTATACACCAACATGCACCACGGTAAGGTGTACAACTGAAGGCTTAGTGGGAAGATCACGGACCAGTAACCTGATGTTATCACTTCAAGGCCCTGGGGGACCTTCTGTTGTACCCTCACTCCAGTAAAATACCCCCCTGTGCAAACAGGTAAAACTGTGAGTTACCGTGGATAAGCAGTAAATATAAATAATTCACATAAAAGACAAAAAAAAACGCTTGACTTCATGGCTTCTAGCTTTTGATGTCTATGGCAACTGAAGAACCAAGCTCAGGTCTTCTGCTGTGACTCCAGATAACTAACCCCACTAAGGAAGTCTTGAAAATGTACCAACACATTCTTATCTTACTCGTACTGAAGAAGAAAGTCGGCTCACCTTCTCCACGGGATACCCAACGATGGGCTCGTCATCCACAGCCAGGATCTTATCTCCTACTTTGACCCTGCCGTCCTGCAAATATGGGTAGTAATGGAAGATGGCTCCTTCCAACTGCTCTCATCCCCTCTTTGTCATGCAATCAGCCTCATCATCTTCATTCCCTTGATGGACTCTACCTTTCCAGCTGCCCCGTCCTCGCTCAGGCTTTTGACCACCACCCCAGATCTGGTGTCCTCCTCGCTGATGGCGATGCCCAGTCCTCCCCGATCCTGTTTCCACGGTGTGAGACAGAATGAACTCTGGTTGACCTTCATGCATAACAACAGACAACTACCTGAATTTCATAACAGCGCTTCATGTTTCAGCGGTAAGACACGTTTTACGTCGTCCCCGGGCACTTTCCTACTTTCATAAATGCTACATTTCCGGAAAAGCAATAAGCCGACTCTCACCTGCAGTTACGTCTCTTAGGAACTATTGTTAGCTAGTGGTTCGTAGGCAGATTTACCTTAGACAGAGTTACGTGCTGCACGGATTTGAACACGTCAACATCGATTGCTGAGGGCGAAGCACATACATCCAGCTAAAAAAAAAAAAGAAAACGTAAAAGTACATACAGATCCATCTACAAATGCAAATATGAAGACATATTCAAAATCCAACTGCAGATTCAAATTCAGGTGTGCGTACAATCACATGACCGTATTCAGATACGTGTCAGCGAATGAACCGAGTGGACGCTACATCCGAGCGACGGGGCAGGCTGCGGCGTCGGGTACCTCCGTCTGTGACCCCTGCATATCGCCAAGATCCTTCACTGGTCCCACAGCCATCTGCCCAAGCGCCTCCATGTTCCTGGCAGAGATTCAGAGATTCACACGACCTCTACTGGGCTCGAGGGACCCATTTATCAGCATCTCCGCCACTGTGACATTTACACTTGTTCACATGTGCTTTTTCCCCCTCTGAACAATAAATATGTTCTATGGCATGCAATGATTAAAAATAAAAATACAAAGGTTAGAAGATTGTGGTTTTGTATTAGCTTTTTGATTTATATTCCTTGTGAAAAATACATGGCCAAGGGAACTAGTGCAAGGTAAAAAGGGTAGGGGCACTCAGGGCTGTGACTGAGGGCACTTTGAACATTCAGTTACAGAGCTGATGTTCAGTGTTGTTTTGCTAGGAAATACTGCCCTCTCCTGGAGCATAATGGAAGAACAACAGGTATGCCATGTCTAAGGACGGCGTTTTGTTTACCTGATAAAAATGATTTTGACTTTTGACGGGGCACTTTTAATGATGGAAGAGGCATTCTGGTGGCTGCGTCCGTACAGGATCTGTCCATTTATCTACAAAAGTGAACAATCCAGAAACTAGAGCACAGTTTGATCTCTACATTTTAGCAGCAAAGGAGATCAGGGGGCAGAGCTGGCCGGCTCACCTCCAGGAGCTCATCCCCGACCACAATGCGGCCGTCCTTGCCCGCGGCGCCATCTGGGTCGATACCCACTACGAACACGCTCATCCGAGAACGGTCCCTGTTACCCGCCAGGCTGAGGCCTAAGCCTGCCTTGCCCTTTTCCAGCTCGATCAGGTGCAGCTCCCCCTGCAGGCTGCCATAGCGCTGCACCACTTTTTCTGTGGGGAGGATGTACAGCACAGTGTGTTATTTACTGTCACAGACACAGCTAAATTCACAAATACTGTATTTAATCTCTGACCACAGGTCCCGGTGTTCAGCCTGAAATGCTGTTGTTGTCTAAGTGATCTGCAGCAATGTCTTTGCTTTTATAGTTTCCATTAAGTAGCATCAATTAGAATTAAACATTGTAATCGTGATTTACTGCTGTGATTCACCTGGCCGGCATTACATGTCATCGTAAGCATATTACAAACACAAAGATGAAACAATGTGACATAACACAAACACCTTTTAGATAAGCTGCGAAAGTGACTATCAAGAGAAAGTAGTGTGATTTAAGCCCCAGTTTCCATTCATCCACCCATCCATCCATTCATCCATCCATCGTCGTCTACCATATAATTGAATATTAAACTATACCAACTATACCATACTAACTATAACTACAACAAGTATGATAAAACTAGAGATCTCCAGGGAAACCAACCACTCACATTTCAAGATTATACTAACTAGGAAAACATACAGCACATAATAAATAGTTTAAGTCTGTTCCAAACTGTACAGCAGACATGGGGTGGGGGGGCGTGTTCCTGTCTGCATCGTCTGACAGGGGCCTCTGCTGCTCTGCTTAAAGTCATAATCCCAACTTCTCTGGGTGACACTTGACATATCATAGTACATCAACTGTCTCCATTATGACAACAAACCGGGGGAAGTTACAGAGGCCCCTAGTGGTGGTGTAGCGGCATGACATACTCCAGCTGTATCCAAACTCATCCTCTTCCTCTGTCTCCTCTTCCATCTCCCCCTCTTCCCTGGGCTGGTCGGGGGATCCGGGCAGCACATCAGTGTCCGTCTCACCGATGTGAGGCATCACAGGCAGGGCGAGGGGCGGAGTGACATTTGGTCTCCTGATATCCCGATTGGCTGGTGTCTATGACAGTTTCATAGACATCAGAGTGACAGCACTTATACGATACAAACAACCAGTGTAAAAGAAATACACTAATGCGATCATGGTCTACCAGCACAGCAAAACATAGAAGCAGTGGTTTTAAAGCTGCACATCCCTTTAAAATTAGCATTTCTATTTTACTTCACTTTAGCCATAGTAAATAACATACTAATTAAAAATACTCTAATAGATATAGTAGTAAATGCAGTAAGCAACTATTAAATAGCTTGGCTTTTATGTTCATTACACCAGGAAGTACATGAATTTAAAATATGTATTTCTAATCCAACGTTAAGGAGTACTGTTCATTATTTTAATTTGCAATTTTTGATTTTAATATTCATTTTTTTTTTAAATCAGTGTCAGATACCACCAAATTCTATAACAAGGTTATTTTTTTTCATTTTTGAATGAAAGACGTTACATGCACTGTCAGAATAAAGTACAGCCCTGGTACAGGTTTGTTCCTCAAGGTACATACAACATTAATGTATGCCCAATGGTACAAAAGTGATCCTCCGAGCCCATTTCTGTACCTGTAAAATAACACCTACAGCTAAAGGATTCAATTGGCAGACCCTTGAGGGTACAGCTCCAGTGACAAGCAATTGTACCTTCTAAGGTACAAATTGGTACTTTTTTTTCTGACAGTGTGTCTGCGGATGACTTCCTAATGGTATTTATCAAAAGATTGTTTGTGGATTTTAATTGGATGTGCTGTGATGAGCAAGCGGGCACGTGGCCAATGGGAGTGCAGAGAGGCATGCAGCCAATAGTAACATGCAGAGGCAGGTGGGAAGCAGGAAGGAGCCCACAGGGGCACATCTGCATGCATGTGGGGGGGAGTGCAGGCACATGCACAGGCCCACGAACCTTAAACGGAGTTGGGGCGAAAGGGTTAGTTGGGGGCAAGCGGAGTAAAAGGCTACAGTGACCCTCAGCCCCCTAGTGAAACAGAGAAAAACGCGACGTTAAGTAAGACGCCCCCCTCCCAGTGAAAACACAACAGCTCCGCCGCGACCCCCTGCTAGCATCTGTAGTCTACGCGGATCACACGTCTGCGGGGTACCGACCTTGTCAGTACTGGGGAGCATGCTTGTTGGTGCCTTCTCATCACTGGTATCTGGAGCAGATAACTGGCACAGCAAGGAATAGGGTGTTAAATGACAGGCAGAATGGTACGAAGGTAAAACAAATATACAACAAAACATTCTGTCACACTCTGTACTAGGAATGCATAGAGGCACTAACATAATTAAAGCAGTACGCAATTAACTGATTTTGATATGACTGCGATGCATTTCCCTCCTGTTTCAGGTAATTTTTTTGTGCCTTAAATGGTTGTCAAGGACGCAGTAAACAGCCACCTGTCCGATGGCAGCTGTTTAGACTCTAATAAGTTTGCCTTTTGTGAAGAACATCTGCTAGGTGTTTTTACATTGGTTGCCAATTAAGAGTGGCAGCCGCACTGCGTTACACTTAGGAGTATTTATCTGTACAAAAATATAGTTACCCCGGCAGGGGGGCGTGTGTCTAACAAGAGCCTCGAAGATTTTACGCTCGTGGGACAACTTAGTAGAACTCCTAAGAACAGATTTTACATGAGGTTTTATTGCACCTATATATATACACACATACACATACACACACACACACACACAGTGGTATGCAAAAGTTTGGGGACCCCTCAATAAATAACATATTTTGGTCATTTTTTAATTGAAAAGATGTAAACACAGTCTCTGTAGTAAACGGAAAAAATGCACAATATTTTCACCAAACATTGATGCATAGTTACTTTTTATGTCATAAATTGAACAAAGATAAAAA
>JAODJU010000014.1:11262693-11284907 GCA_026776725.1 Gnathonemus echidnorhynchus
ATATAAAATAGATGATATGCAAGCAGTCCATCCTCCTGGTAAATGGAAGCATACTGGTTAGTGAAGCAGGACACACAGGAGGTGTGGGGGTATAAAGGGGGGGGGGCACTAATTTGGAGGGGAATGGCTAACCTGGAGTGGGGGCAGGCAGGGGGCTGCAGGAGGCTCGCAAGGTGGGTTAAACTGCAGGAAGGACAGGGGCGGCTTCTAGAAGCAAAGAGAATTTCCATTGTGAACAGGATGCAAACCCCCTTAAGTTAACGTAATTTTTTTTTTTTTTTTGCGATATTTGAGAATTTTTCTGAGATTTGAGTGTTTCCACTGACTTTTGATTTTTCAGTTCGCTCTGTCAAATGTCAAATTGCATAAAATCAAGGTCAGTGCAAACTCCACTACTACGGAATGTTTATCAGGAAAGCCCCCCCCCACCCCCCGCTCCGAGTTCCAGACTGATTTCAGGCTGCTGCTCAGATATGGGAGGGCTGACATGCAGCCTATAACAGGAGGTGATAGAGGAGAAGCTACAGAGAGGAGATGTCTGAGAGAGAGCCATGGGTAACGGAGGAGAAAGAGGAAAAGGAGGTAGCGACTCATCCATAATGAGCACGCCGGGCAAACGAGGTCGGCAGTGAAGGTGACACTCCTACCGTCAAAACCCACCTTACAGTCAACAAGGGACCTACACTAGTGCCAGCATGTCTGGCATTACACTTTATAAATTAATACACCAATATTGGCAGTAATGTTTACAAACAATCAAAAAATGTTACAAAATGTCATACGCTGGAAGATTAAGTAACTTTATAAATTAATACACCAATATTGGCAGTAATGTTTACAAACAATCAAAAAATGTTACAAAATGTTAAGTAACTTAATAAATTAATACACCAATACTGGCAGTAATGTTTACAAACAATCAAAAAATGTTACAAAATGTCATACACTGGAAGATTAAGTAACTGGAGCAGTTTAATAAAGTCCTGTAATCTTTAAAAACTGGACACGTTTCCACAATTTTGGCCAGTAGTGTACACGTGACCTCGACACGCACACTCACATACATACGTGTGTATATCTGTGCTGTCATTCTCAGGAAAACGACGAAACACATTCACACCAAAGTGAGATAATCCACATGAAGCAATTACTGGCAGCTACACTTGACTAAGCGAGTGAACAAGGCCGCTTGACACGATAAAATACAAATAACTCTACATAATAAGCTTTCCCCTGAAAGCCCCAAGCGGCAAACACATTGATCTAATCTACTGGCTGTCCATTTAAACCTCATGAGCTGATATGCCCCAAGTCAGCAAGAGGATTATGGGAGTAAAGGGTTAATGCATGGCTGTGGAGGCAGAAGACCACCCCATGGGTGGGTTTTTCATTCTGAAGGGTGTTAAAAAGAAAGGTTCAGGAAATTTTAATATAAAAAAATCCATCCAGTTATCACTGAAATATTTGTGGGTGATGTCATGTCTTTTCGGCCTGTTAATGTGAAAATTATGTCACGCAAACATGTAAGCCAAATGTGTAAAACCGTGGTACAAGTGTCAGGTGGTTCTTTTACTCCGAAGCCTTGCATTTAATAACATATAATGCATGGCTTCTCAGTTTTGAATTAAAGATCAGAATCGTGCATTTATTTCGCCTGCAGTTACAGATAGTTAATCAACTCCCTCCTGACCAATCAGATTTGAGAATTAAACTGTGCCCTGGTATAATAAAGTTTAGCTATGTTTAAGGCTTTACAGTGACGGGTCTGAGGTGGGGTGGGCGGAGTCTCCCGGATGAGGGTGTCTCACCCGACGTTTCTGGATGATGCTCTGTACCATGAAGACCACGGGGCTTCCCGCCATCCGGATGGCTTCCACCGCCTGCTCGTGGCTGGCATCCCGCAAGTCCACCCCGTCCACCTGGGAGGGAGGAGAAGACAGAGACACGCCCCCGTCAGGCAGCTAAGAGGCTGCGTGCATCTGAGTTTTTTGCAACCACAAAGACAAGTGCAGAGTATAGGAGTTAACGGTAATGTTTTAGGGTTGAAAATAAGAATACTAAGGAGTAACTACATTTAATTTTTACATGATACTTCTGTAATATGTGTATACAGTAAAGTATTACTTTCATTCTTCTCTCATGAACTTATTTTCACACTGTGATTGCAATCTTTTATGCCATTCTCATATTCCTGAATAAAAAGATTTTTAAAAGTAACAAATGTATGAGTGGGCATAAAATCACAATACCTATGGCTACAAAATACAAACGCTGGTCTATTTACAGGAGCTGAAGTTTATTTTATGGACGAATGAGTCAATCTTGCCTTCTGCATCGCATTTGCAGGAGAGTTTACGTGCGGGAGTTTCGCGTGTGTGGTTCGCAGTGTCAGGAATGAGGTGGATGTGTCATGGGTTGGGGCTGATTTGCTGGTGACAGAGTTAGCGATCTTCACGAAATCCATGGCATTCTCAGTCAACATGGCTATCACAACACTCTTTAAAATCCTGGCATTCCATCAGGATTACGGCTGATGGGGCAGTGCCTCATTCTTCCGTAAGATAACCAGCCAAACCGCACCTCGAGATGGTGCAAGAAATATCTTGCAAAGAAGAAAAGTAAATGAGACCCAAACTAATGATTTGGTCCAGTCAGTTTTCCAGACCTCAATCCCACAGAATGTTTATGGGACAAACTGGACCAAAGAGTCAAAGCGTCTCTGGGAACTTCAGCTGGAAAGAGGGTATGGAACGGTAGATAATTTCCTGCTGATATTCCTGTTAACTGAAGGCCTCATGTCTGTGAAGCTATCATCAGTGGCTATTTCGAGGAATCCAAGCCCTTAGCAACACATGTCAGTTTTTGTGTATTGCGATGTGATTTTCATTTTTGAGCATTTACAAAAAAAAACATGAAAAAAGCAAGCGCACTTCTGACTGTAAATGTTAAAATGCACTTAGCCACTTTTAAACACAGCAATAAAAAACATATTTAAAAATAGGAGGTATCTATACGAGTGCATCACTGCCGTGTTTGGTGTAAGCGCGTGAGCGTGACGGGCTGCGGTCGTGCCGTGCCACCTCCACGATGCGGTCTCCGGGCTTCAGCGTGCCGTCGTGGCCCGCGGGGCTGTCCTCCAAGATGTGCTTGATGAAGATGCCCCGCATCACCTCCCCGTTGCTCAGGCGGCTGCCCATTCCCCGCCCGCCCACTATACTGATGCCCAGGGACTTGCCAGCTTCCCTGTGCAGTTCCACCCTGTAGGGAGACGCAACCTTGGGTCACAGATACCATTAGCTACTGGGATAGCCTGATACCAATATCCAGTGTTCACAGCTCTGTATATGTGGGGGGGTATGAAGTAAAGTCAAACTGACCTACTGTATATTGGGGGGTATGCAACCCTGATCCTGGAGTGCCAGTGGGTTTTCCATCCTACCTGGCCTCTGATGAATGTCACCTGATCTCAGGCATATAGTAATTCATCAGGTAGGATCGAAAACCTGCTGTATACCGGCACTCCAGGATCTGGATTGCGCACCCCTACTGTACATAGGCAGTGCACTGTAATTGCAAGTGACCCCTGCACAAGAGAAGCAGTTGATGGCTGGATTATAGGTAAGTACATTAATTTATCTATTTAAAAGACAGTTCCATCCAAAGTGACATATAATTGAAAAGGCAGACCCTGGGATTTGAACCTATAACCTTCCGATCATAGGCACAGCCTTCACACTGACAGAGCTGACTATGTTGGAATGGCTGAAGCGCGAGTGCACGGGTGATCAGGGCGTAGGTGCCAGACGGGTCCCCACCTGCGGGGCTGGTTCCAGCTGCTGTAGGCGCCGTTCTGCAGCTCACTCTCCTCTCCCTCCCCATCCTCCCGCTCTGGAAGCTCAGGAATCCCCCTGCTGGGGACACGGAGTATCACAAGGACATAGCTGCTCACGGCTCATGCAGCTTCTGTTACAGTGTATGTGCTTCGTAGCGAGATTCCTATTTAGACAGCCTGAAGATACTAAAATAAACAGTACTCTCTGACTTCTAACAGCCTTTAATCTTTAAATTGATTTTTAGTGTACGTTAATTACAAATCCCTCCTTGATCTCCCGCGGATTAACCATGTGGGATTAAAAGGAAAATGTCACTCACAGAAAAGGAACAGATCTCGCTAACAGAATGCCAAGATTCAAATGTAAAAAAAGATGCCCTCATTTTCTTCAGGTTTTATGGCTGGAAACACAGTTAAAGTTCAAAAAATGCCTTGGCTCACATAAAGCCTATGGGATCTGAGCAGGGCTGAGTTAAAGAATAAATCAGACAGTTAGGCTTGATGATTAGAGATTATTTGGGCAGGTGGGAATACAGTGGACTGGCATCCAATCCAGGTTTTTTCTTGGCCTTGAATGTCCTGGAATTGGGTCCAGTCCCTTCTATCCTCTACATTTAATTCACTTAGCAGACTCTTAATCCAGGGCAACATTCAAAGCCTTACTCTGGAACCCAATGGTAATATTATGCTGGCAACCTTGGGAAGTGAACCGCCAACCTTCTTATCATAATCGCAGCACCCAACCCACAGAGCCACACAACTCACCTCTATAGGGTAACTGCTTAGTGGCTAAAAGGATTAATGACTACATGCTGCTTTTCTTAAAAGGTTTTAGGAGTCGCTGAAGGTTCAGCTTGTAAAACCAGCAGGTAAGCAAGAACTTTCAAGGATTCGTCTCCTGAGATAAAACAGACAGAGGTGCATCATGCTTACTGCGTGGGGGAGTGTATGTCCGCTGGGAAGAGGGCTTCTTCAGCGTGGGCCAGGCTGGCGTGGTATTCCTCCAGGTACTCTGCTGGGACGTAGGTGATGCTGGAACAGAGGGAAAGAAAGTGAGCGCAGGAGGATGAGAGGGGGGCGGAGTCTATGGCATGGTCCAGTGAGGGGAGAGACCAATGCAATGCAGCACAGTTAGCTTAGCACACATGCGCGCACACACACACAGACGTACACACACACATACACACACACATGTACACACAGACGTACACACACACACACAAACACACACGTACACACAGACGTACACACACACACACAAACACACACGTACACACACACACATTTGTATTCATATCTTTGGGGAGGACATCTATTCATTTCTATGGGCAAAACTGACAACCTTAACCCCTACCCAGCCCTAACCTTAATCATACAAAACCAAACAAGGTACAGGATGTTTGGAATTTTTAGTTTTTTTTTTTGATTGCAGTCACAGATTTTGTATAATATTGAGTTTCTCCTTGGAGGGGCCGAAAAAAATGGTCCCTACAAGGTGAAAATTACAGGTTCTTATCACATTGCGGGGACATTTGGTCCTCATAATGCATAAGCAGTACGGAAGAGGGATGGATGGACAGAGGCGACGCCCTCATAGAGGCGAATCGTCACACGAATCTCCACCTCTGTCAGTCTCCATGCAAAACAAAGTTATACTGAGTGATGACAGATGTAAGAAATGGAAACTGCAATGTTCCTCCTGATGCAATCCCGAGGACATATTTCCACAGGCTCCATGTATTGACAGGTATCTTATTTACATTCATCTTTTCTCTCTTGATTCCCTCTTTTTTTTGGGCCCTTCGCTTTCAGATGAGGAAATCAGATAGGAGTGGATGCGAGCACCGAATTCCCGTTATTCAAAACACTCAGGCGCTCGCAAGCCAAGGTGAGCAGCGAATGAATTATTCAGACATATTTCCATAATGTAATAAAAACAGATGGTTTCGGAGTATACAAGAGAATCTCTGTCCGCATCTAGCGGCGTCTTAATTACGATGTGCATATCTGGCTAGGGCAGTTATTAAAGGGCACGCCATTTAGACATGTGTATGCATTTGTTAGCATTTTAATTGCAAATGGAAAAGTGTGGTGCTGTGATTGCCGTACGCTGGTAACAATACCGGGTAAACAGTGCCGTGACACATGCCTGCATGTCAAAATAAGCGTGTCGGAATCAAGGAATGCCGTGAAATATTTATCGCCACAGCACAGTGGGTGTGTTCCCAGCCGCAGGCACAACCGCTGATGCCTGGAACATTCCGGAGATGTGTGCAAAATTTCACCAGGGATGCCCCCCTCCCTCCACCGCAGAAACTGCTGCCCTCACGTGGACAGCGACCTCTGCAGGTAGGCTAGTGGCGTGACTGGCGGGGATGTCACAGAGGAAAGTGAGCCCCACCCCCCGGGAGACTATGAGGGGAGGGGAAATGGCACACGTGGGGGTGTGTGGATGGTGCTCTGGGGGTGTCCACTGTGAGGTTTATCCAGATGTGCTGGGTCTGACTCAGACATCCAGCTTCTAATCTATTGTTTCTAGACAAAATGCCACAAAGATCAGTGAGAGTATCAACATTTATGCGACTGAACATAAAACTCCTACTATCTGGATATATTTTCATTTATTCATTAAGCAGACGCTTTTATCCAAAGTGGTGTACAACTGAGAAAGCAAGGTCAGCCAGCCCCTGAAGCAACTGGGGAGTAAAGGCCGTCCGAAGGGCACAGTGGTAAACACACTCTGCCAGCCCAGGGACTTGAACAAATGACCAGGTACAGCATCCTAATCAGCATCCTAATCCACTGAATCACACACTGCCCTAAATACATGGTATTTTGTTTCATTACTTATAATGAACACTATTAAATGCTTGACCTGCTTTCAGTTTTCAGTAAATGTAAGTGCCAATGTTTCAGTTTAGTTAATACTCATCTCCTCATTCATTATGGGTAACTAGTGACGATCTGACTAAGCCAGGAGCTGCTCTGAATTCCCACGCGGAACCGTGACGGTCCCCGCAATCCCTGCGTCTCATACCATCTGGATAAATCCTCACCCCGAGCAACACGGCTGCCACACAGACAGATGAGATCGACGCAGACAGGACCGTGCAACACTCTTTCCGCTGGGGAGCTGGCGATACTCACAGGTGAAAGGGGCACGCATCGCCATCTGCTGGCCGAGAGGATCTACAACACGAGAAGCATCTTATGCACTGCAGTCGACGGCACTACTGAACAGCATACGGAGCTGACGGCGCCCCGGATGACAAGGACAAAGCAGGGTCTTTGCTAGAAAACACTGACCATCTGTAGGTACAAACGCTGATACGGCAGGCTGGCCCGGAGGCAGGTCAAACTGACAGCCATCGCCTCCCAGTGGCAAGTAAGCATAAAATACTGCCCCATAAATAAGACCTGAATACATGTAGCGGCTACATTTTAGCAGATGTCTGTCCTCTGTGAGACCCAGATGTTGTTTGGACCTGTTCTTATGAAAGCACCACATTCTGCTCTACCTTAATCTTACAGAAAGAAGCTGACTGAAATTCATGCATAAGCAGCCGGAACAAGAAGATGGTGTTTCCATCTATTTGTAAACAGATGATAATATGCTAGGCATTTTAATAGACTGAAAAATGTGGTGCACAGCAGTACTGTCCTGGCATTTTACAGTGAAGTACATATTATGTAGTGTATACTCAGTGTGCACAGTAGCACACAGCGATACTGTCTCCTGGATCTTTACAGTGTTTTACACTGTGTCCAGGCTCTTTACAGTGTCTCACATAGCATGTAGCATGTTCTAAGTGTGCAGTGTAATACACAGCATGTAGCGTGTTCTCAGTGTACACAATATACATGGTGTAGTACACAGTGTGTGGTGTGTTCTCAGTATACAGTGTGATACACATCAGTATTGTGCCCAGACTTGTTACAGTGTATTACACAGTGTGTAGTGTGTTCTCATTGTGCAGTGTAGTACATGGTGTGTAGTGTTTGCTCAGTGTGCAGTGTACTACACAGTGCATAGTGTTTGCTCAGTGTGCAGTGTAGTACACAGCATGTAGTGTTTGCTCAGTGTGCAGTGTAGTACACATTGTGTGGTGTTTGCTCAGTGTGCAGTGTTGTACACAGTGTGTAGCATATTCTGTGTGCAGTGTAGTACACAGTGTGTAGTGTTTTCTCAGTGTGCAGTGTAGTACACTGTGTGGTGTTTGCTCAGTGCGCAGTGTAGTACACAATGTGTAGCATATTCTGTGTGCAGTGCAGTACACAGCATGTAGTGTTTGCTCAGTGTGCAGTGTAGTACGCAGTGTGTGGTGTATTGCTTGTCAGTAGAATCGGACCTGATGTCGGGCCCGATGAGCGAGTGCCTTCGCAGTGCAGCCCGGGCCTGGGCGTTGGTCAGCCCGCTGGTGGGCTCCCCATTGATGGCTACGATGCAGTCTCCCACCGCCATCCGTCCATCCCGGCTGACAGAGCCACCGTGGATGATGCTGCGAATGATCATCCCCAAACTGTCCTTCGCCGAACTGACAGTCATACCTGCAGACACAGATGTAGGAAAATTCAAGACAAAAACAAATTCAATGGACTCTCACCAATCAGTGTGCTTAATCGATACCAGAGAGCACACAACACAGCATCATATTAATGAACCGTGCCAAGACAATAACAATAATATTTTTTTTTAAATATAAGAAGGTATGAAAAAATGAATAACTATTCAGTACAGCCTGGCCTGGGAGCTCAGACTGATTCCCCTTTTTGTTTATTTTTTCCTCAAGGCTCTCTTCCTTTTAAAAAATGAAAAGCAGTTTCTTGGGAATTGTGTTAGGCAAATTAAATACTTGAAAATCTTGTCTCGTTTAAGCACACTACATTCCCTCTTGCCCTCCTTCTGTACATGAAATAAAATAAATCATGAGGAAATTAAAAAAATAATGGAATGAACTATGGAATGAGACAGAAAAATAAAAAGCTTATCTACCTAACATAAAAAAAAACTTAAAACTTATTATGAAGACAAAAATAGTGTGGTATCGCTCATAGGAGTTTTACTTGCACAATTTTTTTCTGAGGGCAGAATGAAAAATGATTGGTTCAGAGAGATAACCAATCAGATTGCAGAGGAGGTGGGTCCAAGCAACTAGATAAGGTGGGACCACCCAATCAGATGTCTTCGTCCCGCCTCCACTAGTCATTTTTATTTTTTATTACATGAGCTGTAATTTCATCCTGTGATTTTAGGAAGACACACACAGTGGAAAATACATATGCAGGGTTCCTATTATTTCCAAAGACATGCGGTTATATGAGTGTATAAGTTTGTGACTATTATGTGACTGTTTCCATGGGTGCCTGTGTGCCCTGTAACAGAATGACACTGCATGCATGTTCCCTGCTTCCTGGGGTAGGCCTCAGACTTTCTGTAACCCTGCACTGAATAAGCAGTTGGAAGATGGATGGATGGCAAATAGGTGATACACAATCTGACAGCAGTGGAGGGTACAGTTAACCAAAAAGTTAGCTTCGATAACTGCTAATCTGCTAACGTTAATTTGATGATACTAAACCAGTAAACCACTAAAATGTTTAGTGAAAGCTACTGATAACTACTAACCACTAACTGCTAACTTTCATTATATGAATTTCATTCTGGTTTGGTTTTTGGCTCTGAAACCCTTACAAACATATTTAGAGAGTTAAAATTTGTGTTTGTAGATCTTGTGTCATTCTCAAAATTTTTTACAAGAAAGATTAAGTCCATTATAAAGACAGACAACTTAAGGGCGCCAAGGTGGGGCAGGTCGCTCATTCCCATGAGCCTCTCTGCCTTAGCTGCAGCCTGGGCTGTAATGCTTAGTGATTACCGGCATAACATTTGCATATTATTACTCAGAGGAAGCTGTTTTGTACAGCTGCATATTTTAAGGTGCATGTGTTCAATGGTGCTACAGCAGGCATCTCTGGGGACTTGAAGTATCAGATTTTTATCCTTGACCACCAAACTACCTGCTCCCCACATCCCTGTTCAGCAATACTGCTGTGCTTATCTAGGGCTAATTACCAGTTATGCACTATCCCTCAATCCATCTTCCCAGGGGCGATTCTAGGATTTTATTTAAGGTGAGGAGGCATAAGAGGTACCATAATTCATATGGAAAGGCAATGATATGCTTTGAATCGGTGAGTGACAGGGGAGGGGGAACTCTGGAAGCCAATCAGCTTTCATTTGAAGCCAGTGCCCCTGTGGCCCCACCCCTTCCACATGCAGGACAGGGCTGTATAAAGCCTGGAGCCCAAGAAGCATAAGACACAAGGACGACCTGGGATAAGATGGAGTTCATCAAAGGGCACACACTAAACTGGCATCCTAAACTGCCTGCAATGTGTGACTATGTGTATGAGTCATCTTCGTACAGGCTACAAACTCTTTTCTACAGAAATATGATCTTCCAGCTCTCCCAGTACATGGATTCCAGCTAGGACCTAAAATGATAACTGTATGTTTGCGGTTCATAGTATACTCCATCTGCCCCCCCCCCCCCCCCCCCCCCCGCCCCCCCTCCCCCCCCCCCCCCCCCAATTCAGCCAGAGCAGTCTGACCGTAATATATAGATAAACAGAAAGATCTGATGGCATACAATTATTACCATATTTCTTATTATAATAGGCAATCAACTCAGGTCAAGTTTAATATTTTAATTCATCATATCCCATTCTAATTAAAAAATCCACTGCTAAACAAGGGCAAAAGATAATAAGGACTTTGGATGTACCAAGGCTGGAGTTGCCCTTGATGACGGTGATGTTCCTCTCGAAGCTGTTCCCAGGGCACAATGGCTCCCTGTCAGCGCCTTCAAATGTGCCGGTGTCCATGCAGAAGCCTCTTTCCTGTAGAGTGACCCCGACGTCAAAAACACAGGCTGCCGGAGAAAGCTATCATCGCCGCGGGGTTTGGGAGGGAAGCGTAATTATGCATCTGCGCCCTACAGGCTACCTTGCGCAAGCTATGCATTTATTTGCTGTTAGCGCCGTGGGAGTTGGCTAGTCAGGGGAAATCACTGGCTCGGGGACTCGAGCAAACCGAAGGGTGAAACCTTTCTCAGGAGCCCGGGGCCCATCATGTCACTTATCTGCCATGAACCACTCACCTGACATCTCCGAGAATCTTGGTAAATGCTTATCCGTGGAGAAATGGGCTTTCGAAACCCAAGTTAGGCGGAATTAGCAGGTGCTGTCAATTATTGGTGGGTTTCTACCCATTTCCCACTGCTCATTTTTTTGGTTTACCGCCAAATTATAGCTAGTGAATGATAACTTCTGACAAGTCTACCCACAGTGGGTGTCGAACTCTAATATCTCCCATTACCAAACCACATCAATTTTGTTCTGACAGGTATTCTAACCTCAACAGGCCCTGAACAGATTTATTTGAACAAACAACCTCTATATCCTCCTTTGCCTACTTAACAACCTTTTCAAAGACATATTTCGCCAATATGTGCATATTGTGCAACGATTATTGAGTTAAGGTCTAGTTTGGTCGTAATGCATGCAGACGCTGATATTAGCATTAGCGCATGTAGCAGATTACCTTTCCAAAGTCATCAAAGAGGATGGATCCGGCACCACCCTCCCCAGTGCTGCCCCTGTGGGGGGACTTATACTCGACAAAGGCCTCCATGTCTCGTTCAGCCAGTCCCTCGTCACTGAGCCCCAGGGTGGCTTCGGGGGGCCACGCCAGAGGCAGTGGGGACCCCGTGGACCTCCGGTAGTCGGAGAAGGCAACCATTTTCATTTCGTCAGCAAGAAGCCGAACCTCGCTGCCAAAATCGGGCAGCGCAGCGTGCAGGGGCTTAGAGAGTGCGTGTTCAAGCGCACTCCGCTGAGTGAACAAAAAAAACAAAAAACAAGCCACATTGCATTGGAGAGTCACGGCCAATTGCGATTACAGCTACCCAAAAAGTCAACGATTACCTCATGGCATTAGCTCTTCTGAGCTCCCAGCAGGAAGGGGCAGTTGCCAAGGAGCATCCGTAATCATAACTGATCTTGTTTTAGAGGTCTGGAGCGCGATACGGCTCGCTATCTCCATGAACGTGCTGCGTTTGCACACAGAGCCTGCATTAACATGAAACACACCTTCCTGCATCCTGAAGGTAAGAACTCAGGTGAAAAAAAAAAAACCAACAGCATGCTGGGATTTATAATTCCAGTCTAGACAGATCACAGCCTGGACAGATCCAGAAACAGATCTAGGCTTACAGCTGTCTCCTGCTCATCTCAGCGTATTCCTTACACAGGGGACATGTCCTGCTTACACAGACAATTATTTTCTTGCATCAACACTCTCAAAAGCACCATCCGGCAAACAAACTACTTTGCAGCTGCAGGATGTGTCTCTACAGGAAGAGCCGAGGAACTCCAGCAGTATTATCTAAGCGAGTCTACAAGCTTGCATATATTATCCACTCAAGCGTAGAAATGAGAGGATTTACATTCTGGGATGAGAGCAGAATGGCCTGAGGTTTGGGAAAGATATGCAGAAAAAAATGCCAATCATCTGGTCCTTTAAGTTAAAACATCTAAACATGTGGGGAAGACCAGACAATCTGCATCTGTTTACCCAGATTATCACGTATACTGATTTAAATATACCACTGCTGCCTGGACGAGAAAAAAAGTGCAATTTGTGTGGCCTAAGAAATGACTTGCATAGCTAGATCCTAACTGGAATGTGAAAACATACTTGACTGAGGTACATCCATGGCATATGCACTTCGTAGAAGATCTGATCTGTCACTGCCCTTTATGAGCTACTGACAACATACGAGCTGGTTTTGTACAGTTTTACATAGTTTTTTTGCAGTATCTGTATGGTTTTGTACTCCTGTATTCTTATGTACCATCAGTACTGTTCTGTAGTATTTTGTTTTGTCTTACACTGTATTGTTTTGTCTTGTTTAGTCTAAGGTAGGGGTGTCAAACTCCAGCCCTGGAGGGCAAGGAGCCCTGTGTAGCTTAGTTCTTTCCCTGTTCCACCACAAATGATTCAGCTCAACAGCTGTGTGGTAATTAGTACAAGGAGTTGAATCAGGTGTGTTAAATGAGGGGAAACCCAAAAATGTGCAGGGCTCTGGCCCTCCAGGACTGGAGTCTGAGACCAAACAAGCATTCCAGTGCACCTGGTGCACATGGCCAAAGAAGACTCCTGAGTCTTGAATATAGAACAGAGTCTGGGCATATTATGTTAATGAGGGGACAGACATTTGGTAGACTTGACCTACCTCATATGATAATGAGTGGATCGACATTTGGTAGACTATGCCAACCACAAATGGTATACAAATGGTAGACAAACATTTGGTAAAGTACACCTACTCTGGATGATAGTGAATGGACAGACATTTGGTAAACTAGACCTACCCTGGATAATAAGTGACAGATCTTTCGTAGAGTAGGCTTACATTGGGTTTTGCTGAGTCCAGGGACATCTGATAGTCAAGGTCAGCACTACAGGTGCTGCCATGGAGAGCGATCATAGACGCCTGGAAGGTATCATCCTCAGAGCTATGAGCCTCGAACAACTTCTCGTCCATCAGGTCTGCATCATTTGAATCGATCTGCGGGAGACGAGAAACAGTCAGATCTCAAGAAAAAAAGGCCTGCAAATGATATTTGTGAGCATGGGGCACAACAGCATTAACCTCCATGCTAAGTCAGTTTATTCAGCTCATGGGAGTTTTACATACACAAATGGTCTGAGGGCAGAGAGAAAAATTATTGGTTCAGAGAGATAACCAATCAGATTGTAGAGGACGCAGGTCCAAGCCGCTAGAGGAGGTAGGATGAATCATTCAGATGTCTTGGTCCCTCCTCCCCTACAATCTGACTGGTTATCTCTCTGAACAAATCAATTTTCCATCTGCCTTCAGAACGTTTTTGTGTAAGTAAAACTCCCCGAGTGCTTACTCAACAGTAATTCTGAGCTCAGTGAACTCTGAGCCTTTGTACCTAAAACTCAAGACAAGTCAGGATGAATGACCTGGATGTGCTTGGTTCTCAAGCTGCAAAAGGCAGAACTCACTAAATCTGTCTAAAGCATCATCTGGAGAGTGGCCCCTCGAACCCTGGACCTGTGACCTCGGGGTATGACTGACCAGTGCCAGCTCTGCGTGAAATACGCTGGTCTCTGTGAGCTCCTCTGGTTCAAACTGCAAAGTGAGGCGATCCCTTGCAGAAGAGCAGCCTTCCTCAAGGTCCAACTGCAGGTAGATAGCAGGTGGGCGGTGAGAGGGATCCCAGTGGACCGGCCCAGGTTACTGGGGCTCACTCATGCACATGGTCCACCATTCTCTTGCAGTTCACGTTTTTTGGTTTGCGATCATTAGCATAATTAGCAAGTTAGTAGCAGGGGGCTCATTAGCAAGTTCAATGTTCTGCTAAACAGATCCAGTGCAGAGGTGACTAATAATTATGCAGTATTTCTTATTGCAAGCAAGCCTCTACAGAGCAGCATACATTCCATACATTCAGTCGCAAATACTTTTTGTCGAGACTTTTGTCGATTATTTCCGATTAGCAGTGATGGATTGGAGGAGTTTTTTTTTTTACTGCATTTCACTTGACAACACAAAGGAAGGCATTAAAAAAACGCCGGCAAGAAATCTCCTTTGGAAGGAAAAAGTACATCCCACATGCACTTGGCCTCAGAAGTTGTCCGGATGGCTGTTTGAGCAGGAACATTCTGCCTCGTCTCTCTAAATGTGAGGGGGCAGCGAGCATCTCTGGGAGCTCCTGGCCAGTAGCATAATAATACAGCAGCCTTTGGCCCGGCTTTGAACTGCAGCTTCGCCTTTGAAGCCACTGAACAAAGAGCATCGAAACACAACAGAGCGTGGCGCCGGTGGGGGGGGACGCGACCTACCGCTTCCTGAGATGTCGGCTTTGAAACTGACATCGCGCTGCGTGATTCCCTCCAAATTAAAGATTCAGGAGCCATCGCTACCAGGTACAAAGCCACACGCAGGTGCACTCATTTTACATCAAACAGCTGCCAGTCTCCCTCCAAGGCTGTCATTTACGGTGTCTGCTGGCCAATAGCTTGGCTGTACGCACAAATATAGTCGCACAGATGGTCAGGTAGACAAAAGCGCAGCTAATTCAAGACAGATGAATACCAGGACGTCACCACAGCCTTTTTTTTCCAGAAACACGGTTTGCTTACGGGCAGTGGCTTGGCAACCCCGATGTGGACCCAGCCTGGGGCTGCCCCCTTCAGTGCCTGCACGGCATCCTCCAAGGTAGCATTTTCCAGATCCATGTCATTGACATACACGAGCCGATCACCAGGCAACAGTCGCCCGTCAAGATCCGCCACACCTTCTGGTACCAGGGATCGGATCACAATCACTGTCTTTGCTGAGTCCACTGGGTCCTACAACAGAGAAACTGTCACTTAGTATCAGAATATTCACTAATATGAAGACAGTATTCAGGTTAGTATCAGAATAATGAACCATAAACTGCACTTGAAATAGTAAATGTTCATATATACATATATACTTCTCCAGTTGGCGTCCAAACAAGACAATTCTTCAATAAATGTGAAATATGTTTTTATACGCACTTTCATTCTTTAACCCAAGGCTAGTCGCCCCACAGCTGATAGTCACCTGATAGTCTAAAATGCTGAAGCCCAAGCCAGCCTCGCCTTTCTCCAACTCGATGTCCTGGATCGCTGTCTCCCACATGGCCAACGCGGACCCCAGAGTGCTCTCCTTCACAGGGTCTTCAAACTCCAAGGGAAAGGCAAAGTCTTCCAGGTCTCTCTGGATCTTGAGAAGGACATCAGCGCCTTCGTTCCCAGGATCTTCTCCCTTCTAGAAAGAGGTCAGCTTAAAACCAGTCCAAAGCGACACAAGCCCTGCGTTCTACTAAGGTTCCTCGGTGCTGCTGATCGCCACTCCTTATGCTCTAGACGACCTGAACTGCTTTATGTGGATTGAAAAGTATAAACTGTCACATTCTAATCCTAATCCTCATCATCTGGT
The DNA here is from genome assembly GCA_026776725.1 of Gnathonemus echidnorhynchus. Classification (NCBI taxonomy): domain Eukaryota; kingdom Metazoa; phylum Chordata; class Actinopteri; order Osteoglossiformes; family Mormyridae; genus Gnathonemus; species Gnathonemus echidnorhynchus. The sequence goes on from JAODJU010000014.1 coordinate 11,278,588, forward strand.
AGGCAGCCAATTAGCTGGACGGACATAAAGGACAAACGGATGAATGTGACAGACGTGTGATTTATTAATTATATTACCTGTAATGTTACACCTGCACAGGAGAATATAACATGCTTTTGTCTGAACAGGAAAACCAAACCAGCTACTGGCCATACCTGAGCAGTTGGCTCGGCAGTAGCCTTCTCAGTGCTTGATTGGTCAGCATCGTTGTCACTCAGCAAAAGTGGGGCGGGGCGACAGCAGGCCATGTACACTTGGACAGGCAGTTCCTTAAGGATGCTCACCACCTCTATGTGTGTCTTGCCAATCAGGGGTATCCCATTGACCTGCAGGGCAAATCGGGTTTCCTTCCTTAACAGGAACACTGATTCGAGGCAGGATGAGAGGTACTGTAGACGTTTTAAATGATTATCGATCCAGTACTTGTCTGGTGGTGCTTGTTTCTGAGATTATGTGTTATTATGTGTTATTCTACTATGTGTTATGCTACTGAGATTGCAGTGTTATTACATAATGCACTGTTACAAAGTGTCTGTCAACACATTATGTAATTACACTGCATTATGTGATGAAAATTTGTTACATTCTTTCAAGTTATTACATAATGTGGCATTATTACACAATGCGTTGTAACAGGGTCTTAAGAGTATGTACAGAATTTGAGGGTGTTTGGCGGGGACCGCTTCATGCAGGAGGTTTTTAGCGGTTTCTGATATGTTTTGCTGGTGTTTAGTGCATTTTCAATGTGGACTTCAGAAACGCTTAGCGGGTAATTGAAGTCTACAGTATCTGTTTGAAAGTAGTCTGTAGGAAGGAAGATATTGTGTTTCCTCAGCACTCTTTAGATCTTTGGCTGGTGTTTGGCTGATTTGGTCCATGTGTGGTGGGTGTGTGGGCTGGCCCTCACCTCCAGGAGCTCGTCTCCGCTGAACAGCTTGCTGCTCCGGCCAACGGGTCCGTCAGGCAAAACAGAGCAGATGTAGTGATGGCCGTCGTCTGCCTCCAGGCTGATGCCCAATCCGCTGTTCTCGCTGAACTTCTCCACCTGGGCGACCTGGCAGGAGACACAATGCTCATTCAGAATAAGCAAGAATGACTCTCCTGTGACTGAAAGAACATTCAGGCCAGGAATCCAACACGCAAAAGCCTCACTGGTTACCAAGGTGATAACATTGAGAATTTTTGCACAGTTTCCAGTTGGATATCACCATTAGTTTTATGGACGGAGACTAGTGTGTCATCTCACCGCGGAGCACAACTTGCCAAATAGAGTACAGCAAACACAGCTAGGTTCACTAAAAAGTGAAGCTGTCCTTAATACTACATACCACTACTTCATTGCTAGGTCCAAGTGCGATCTGCCATTTCTTCATCAGCTCCTCTTCTTCAGCTTCAGTTAATTCAATTCCTTAAAAAAAATGTGGGTCGAGATCTCAATCTCTAACTTAAAGAAATAACATCCGCATTAATAATTTATGTGAAATAAACTACCAACTAAATAATTCAACAAGCAAATCTTAAAGTTCTAAAAAAAGAGTAACTAAATAAAATTCAGCCATGCCGAGTGCGAGGAAGGAAACCGGGAGACACCTGACAGCAGCCTCCCTTAAACACAGAAAACGATCAAAGGTGGGATTTTAACGATCGGTATTTACCGTCCTTCGGATCCGGGATGTCGTCCGGAATGGTGACAGGAAAGCTGCTTCGACGGACCGAGTCTAGCCACCTCTCTTCTGCGGGAACACAGAGAACGTGCACGTAAACACCGGCGCCCACGTATGGCAGACGCAAAGAGGCGCTCTGAAAACATGTGGCTGCTCCTGTGTTTCCATGCGCATGCCTGTGCTCCCAGTGTGTGTAACCCTCAATGAGCCCAATACCCTCATTCTGGTTTCCTAATTACAGCCCTCCTCCATGCCAGCTCCACGGACTGGGTGGAGGATTATGGGACGTCCTAAAAAAGGCCCCATAATTGTTATGAGGAGTACAAAAACATAAGTCGTGGCCTGATCCTTGCTGAGCAGTCTGTAGTAGCCTGAAGGGAGCATTCCTGGCTTTCCAAAGCTGTGATTAAGCACAGTGGTTGGGATGCACTACCAGGAGTACTGTCCAGGCCCAGCCTCTCCACAGGGAGGTCCCTGACCACGGCAGGTGGGGGTTGTGGCTCTGGGATGTCTTGGGGCCCCTCCTCCAGATGGAAGCCACGCCTTGCAAGGCGGAGACGCACGATCTGGCCCGTGTGACGAAGGACCTCAACAGCCTGCTGGTTGGTGTAGCCCTGGATGTCTGCCCCGTCCACCTGGGGGTGCAAATATCATGCAGGGACACCCGTGCACGTAAATATGCATGCATTCATGCCCACTGCCACATGCACAATCACACACAGCCACATGGTCAAAGCACACAAAACTCACTCACACATACAAACACAAAATTCCTGCTGCATGTCAGAAGCACGAACATCTCAGACGGAACTAAACCAGGAACAACATTTGGACCCTAGGGCAGTGTTTTCCAACCCAGTCCTTGGAAACTCCCAGACAGTCCACATTTTTGCTCCCTCCCAGCTCCCAAAACACCTCGATGGTGTTCATGATTGGCTAGGAGCTGGGAGGGAGCAAAAATGTAGATTGTCTGGAGGTCCCTAGGGACCAGATTGGGAAACACTGGCCTAAAGGAACACAATGGTTGGACCATAGAGGAAGAACCTATTCCAGCAGGGTGTAAGTCCCTTGTACATGCAAATTTTGTGATAAAGTATCTGTTAAACTAACTAATAAAAGACAAAACTCAACTGATTTTATACATTTTGGGCACCAGTACTTTGCTCCATAGTCAGAATTCTGGATGGTGGTAATTTCGGCACCCAGCTATCCAGCCAAGCTGTTAAGCATTTACAAACAGTAATTACACTCCAATTTTAATTAAGCACCGCAACGGAAATTATATTTACCTAAAAGGGATCTAATTCATTGTTCAACTTTTATGAACCGTGAATCGCGTTTAACTACGTCTCTTTCACACAAACAAAACACTTCACCGAATAAAAATCAGCTAAATTGGGTCTCTCAGTTAGTCTCCATCCATCCGGCGCTGAGTGCTCTTGCCGTGCCATATGCCGATGGAGTGATATCTCTGCTTATCTGGCACCACGCAGAACGACAGGAAACCCAGCAGCTTCAGTAGCACCGAAAATAAAGAGATTTATTCAACAGCAGCAGAATAATTATGTAAATGCATAGGAACATACCGCTATAATTTGGTCGCCGACGTGAATCCGACCGTCCCGTTTGACGGCACTGTCCTTCATGATGCTTTTTACGAAAATACCAGAGGGCTCTATAACAGGAAGGCGAGTATAAGCTGTAACTTAAGGAAAGGAGCTATCACATTAGCCAATGTTTAACAGTGTTTTGGAGATCAAGGCCGGTTACCGAGGTTTTTGTCTCCAACGTAACCAGCGATGGTGATGCCCAGTCCCTGGATGTTCTTGGTGAGCTCCACATCAAAGATGTCCGCATCTTCATCCTCAGCGCCCTATGTCAGAGGAAGGTCCCAACACTCCATGTCAGACAGGTAGCCAACATAGCTTCCGGCCCAGAGGTTCCTCTGGCTTCTGACCAGTCGTCAGTCTAAGTTCTTTGGGTTCTTACTCTAGAATCCATCACCCCCCCCTCTCCACACAACTGCGTGACACAGCCGATGTCCATCCCTGACCCCCACCTCTCTAAAAGCCCCCCCACCACCACCACTGAAGTGCATAGATTGCCTCTGGGGAAACAGGGGGAGAAAATTCTACACAGGAATGCTTTTGACTCCTGATGGATGGCTATAAATGTATTTCAGTCAAAAAAAGAAAAAACATAATAATAAAGTTTTTTCTGCCGCAGAGACCAGCAAGCCTCCTGGCCCACGAGAAATGTGCACAGCTGGGTCCATCAGAGAACGTGGCGGATACCTGTTGCTCGGCAACCGTGGGCAGAGCGGGGCCAGACGTGGGGGTGGGATCGTCGGGGGTGCCGCGGGCGATGACGAGCCGCACGTGGTTACCACACTGCCGCAGCACATGTGCCACCTGCTCGCTGCTCATGCCGTACAGGTCTGTGTGCCCAATCTGCAGGATCTGATCCCCGCTGCGCAGACGTCCGTCCTGGAAGGAAAAAGTACCATTAAACCCACCCTGGAACACTCACCTGGGAACCACCCCCAACCTCCCCCTCCCCGGGACACCCCCAGAGTCCACTTCATCACAGTTTCCCAGTCTCATTTTCACTGATCTTATGTTAATCAGAATTACTTATATAACCTAAATCAAAAACTCTAGCACCTGATTTATAAAAGCCTCCAGGCCTGAGGCAATACTAGGATTTTTTTAAGGGGGGAGACATGAGAGAGGCAACAATTCATAGCAAGGGGCCAAGCTTATCATTAGCCAATAATATGTTTTGAATAAGTGAGTAACAAGGGAGGGAGTACTTCAGGGACCAATCAGCTACAGCCAGTGCCCCTGTGACTCCGCCCCAATATACGCCCTTGTTTTATTACCAAATACCATAAATATGCTCTTCAATACTATTTTAATATCAGGAACACCAGGTCCAACATAATTCTGTGAGCTAACTCCAGTCTGTACTCATCAGCGTAGGACTTAGGGCTGAAAGCCAGTGCTAAGTGACTCATAAGTCACACAAATTTGCTTCGTACGGATGGTGCATTTCAGTTTGCTCCAGATTTGGTATTTTTGCCTCCTTTCCTACCCAGAAGTGACATGTCAACTCCAATGACAACAATCAAGTAAACAAACAACAACTCCTCCAATGCATTGCTCTGCACTATGACCCCTGGCATTTGCAACCTGGGGGAAGAGCAGGCATTTGCATGGCCATTAGGTGGAAAGAGGGAGAGAAAAATGCAGAGCTAAGCTCTAAAGTAGTAACCGAATCTGAAAAAGGTCACTGGCTATCATTAGGTGGGACCAATCAGTGTCCGTCTGCTTTTGTACGAGGTGGATAATAATTCCCATAATTAGCATCACACCCAAAGAATTCACTAAGCTGTGGTGTATTTAATTACGCCTCTTAGTGCTTTTAATCACTATTGTTTATCCAGTAGTGTTTGTGTATGAGAATCCAATTTAAAAATTTACTGCGAAACACTTGCAAGGTTATCGATCCATTTAAGTGAACATCGAGGCTAAAGCCAATTTATTTTTTTGCAAATTAAACTGAAATGTACCTAGATAGATTCCATTAGACAGACAGACAGACAGAACCAATTTGCCCCCACACACATGAAAGGTACCTGGTCTGCTATTCCCCCAGGCAGGATGGTCTTGACAATGACACCGGTGCTCCTCCCCCCCACGATGCCGAATCCAAGGCCTGTGCCATCGTTCACCAGCTCCACGATCTCCACATGTCGCCGCTGCACCTTCCGGGAGGAAATCCAAGCCAGCAGACACCCCGTTTATCCATTTTGTAACGGAAGCGAGCCACAGCTGCCATCTTGGTGCTGCTCTATCGTTGAGAAAGGTCATTAACCTGCCACCCTGTGTGAGTCACCTGACGTCATCCCTTCTAATTAACCTAATTAAGTGATTTCCCAGATTACGGATTGAGAAGCTTTTCGTCGGAGGCAGACTCTCACCATGCTAGAGTGGGCTGACAGGGTGCTGGCGGATGAAGGCGTGCGGGACACCACAGGGCTGGCCGGCTGCAGGGGGGGTCCCCGGGCCACCACTAGTTGCACTTTCTCTGTGGCCTTCTGCAGAAAGCTCACAGCCTGCTGATGGGTCACCGTCTGGTCCAGGAGCTGCCCGTCGATGGACAGGATCTGGTCTCCCTCCCTCAGCCTCCCATCGCTACGAAACAGGAATGTGAGGAGGTACTAAATGACCCTGCTTGTGGTCCACAGTGAAATGGGTTCCTTCCTTTGACTTTTATGGCAATGCATGTAGATCACACTGACGGGAGTTACCCACAATGCAATGCAGTACAGCACCAGATGGTTACGTACCAGTGTGCCACACTGCCAGGCTGGATCTCCTGTACAAAGATGCCCAGCTCCCCATGGTGCTCACTGCGCAGACCCACCACGCTGAATCCCAGGCCCCCCGAGGTCGGCTTCTGCAGCTCGATATGTGCCACTGAGCGACCCTGCAAGCCAGGAGACACTCAGGACGATTAGCTCAGCGCCAATGTGATGATGTGAGACCCTCTCTTCTCAGAATCTCTCTGTATGATGCATGGCACGGTGGCTCAGCAAGTAGAACCATTTCCTCACCATTGGGATAGGCTCCAGCTGTCCCCCCCCCCCCCCCC
>JAODJU010000014.1:11291222-11315940 GCA_026776725.1 Gnathonemus echidnorhynchus
AGGGGCCCCACGGGCCCCCTGCACCCCAAGGGCCCCTGGGCAGCGGCCCCGCTGGCCCGGTCCGTAATCCGTCCCTGCTTGTGGCCATCCTGATAGCTTCAAGGAATCTACCTATTCTCCTCTGACCTCTCTCATTAAGAAGGTGTTGTTTTTCCCATTTAACTGCTCCTGGTGTGTTTTTTGTTTTGTTTTGTTTTTTGGTTCATTGCATCATTCTCTGCAAACTCCAGACACCGTAGTACGTGAAACTCCCAGGAGGACGTCTGTTTCTGAGGTGCTGGAACCAGCAGGTCCGGCACCAACAATCATGCCTCATTCAAAACTGCTTAGATCACACATCTCATTGTGCTGAATGTGTTCAGTTACAGCCGTATGATTGGTTGTTTGGAGGATCAGGCTGTTTGCATTAGCAAGCAGGTGGACCTTATCAAGTGGTTACTGAGTGTGTAGAAACAAAGACACGGGGCACTTCTGCTAGAGGTCCAAGCAAGCAACCATGACAACTAATAAAATAACAAAAAGCAGAATATCAGGCAAAGTATTGCAGTCATGCATCGCAAGTAGTCAGAATAATACATGTAAAGACTGCAAAAGACCAACTAACCATATCGTATTCAGGCCATTACAGTACAATTTAACCAGTCGACAAATTATTTTACACATTATTTTCTATCTGTCAGGTCGCGTTTTAAATGAAAATGGAACTTACCCATTGTTTCGATCATCTTTAGTCAATTTCAGCTGTTATTTTCTTTTTATTTCATCAGACCTGCAGGACACAGTAACAATTTTTACATTAATTCAACAGAAACTTTTGCCCAATGTGACGGCCAAGTGAGGAAAGCTTGGGCTCAGAGGTCAGAGGTCAAGGTCAGCCAGCATCCAGCACTCCTGCAGCAGCTGGGGTTAAGGGCCTTGTTGAGGGGCCCAACTGTAATTTGGTTACCCTGCCAGCCTCGGGACTCGATCCCATGACCTTCAAAACTCTGAGCCATACAATAACCATAGAAAAAAAACAAATGAATAAGATGGGATGAGAAAAGAAAAGATTGTCAGGGTCGGCACCCGTCTGTCCCAGTCTTTCATGTCTCCTCCCCATTTGGCCAGCAGGTGTCACTGGCCATCCTGTCCTCCCTGTTGTTAAAGTATTTAGTGTGTTTCCCCAGCTCACCAGATGGCCATATGGCTCAATGAGCTGAGTATAAAGCTACCTGTAAACCCCTCTGTCATGTGTTCAAATCCCACATCCTTTGTTTTTGTATTTTATAGATTTTTGTTCCCATTTGTTTCATTTGTATCAGTTCTTCTAGTTCCTGTGTTTTGTAACTTATATTCCATTTTGGTTTTCTGCTTTGTGCACATGGTTGTGTTTTACCTGTCTTTGTTATTCCCCTAGTGTTAGATTCTGTTTCTTAGTTTCTCTGTTAGTTTCTGAGTTCCTTGATTTAATTGTTTCACTTGTTGCCCGTTTTGCCAGCCCATGTTAATTGTTCCCACCTGTCCTGCATTATTCTTGCTGGCCTCTGTATATAAGTCCTTATCCTGTGTTGTTCTGTGGTGGAGTCATTGCTGTAGTTGCTGATGTTCTTGTTGAGTGTGTGTTTAGTTTTTGATGTCCTGCCAGTTCCTTGGTGTAACCAGTTCCCTCATGGTCCTTTGTTTTTTTGTTTTTTTTTTAGTGTTTCCTGTTTCTGTTAATAAACCCCTGTTTTCCTGCGAGCCGCCAGTGGATCGTCCACCTTCCCTTGCCGCCTGCACCATGCCTTGCCCCCATGTCAGAAACCCTCAAGACTGTGACAAAGAAAAGAAACTTTATTGATCCCACAAAGGAAAAGTTCAGTGTTGCAGTTATAGACAGGATCAGACAATACACAAGACATGAACAAAGTATAAAAGGGCATACGTATATAAACATAAACAATGCACTGTAAACAAAGACACCTGGGAATAAAAGGACACACCTACAAAAAAAAAGTACATTACATTTCCTGGACAGCCAAGTCTAATCTCTTAACAACTTAATAACAACAACTCTCCATCCATTTTCAGAAGCCGCATGTCCTATTCAGGGTCACAGGGGGTCCGGAGCCTACGGGCACAAGGCAGGGAACAACCCAAGATGGGGTGCCAACCCATCGCAAACCCCATGACGAACCCTGAACCACAGAGGTGTGAGGCAACAGTGTTAACTGCTGCACCACCACACAACCAACCATTTTCCATAACCGCTTGTCCTATACAGGGTTGCAGGAGTCCAGAGCCAATCCCTGCAGCTAAGGGCACAAGACAGGGAATAACACAGGATGGAGCAGCAACTGATTGTAGGGCTCACACATCATTCACATCTATAGGCAATCTGGTAACTCCAATTAACCTCAGCATATTTTTATACTGTGGGGGGAAACCAAAGTACTGTACCTGGAGGAAACCCCATGATGACATGGGGAGAACATGCAAACTCCACGCATAGGGAGCCAGGGCAGAGACTCGAACCCCTGTCCCAGAGGTGCGAGGGAACAGAGCTAACCACCATGCCAACCCATGACAACAACAACAGCAATAATAATAATATCAAAGTTAGAAATGGAGCTATTTGCAGTGTATTATCAATCACATGCTATTTCAGCACCATTAAAAATATTGCAGCAGCTAGTATTCCTGTTAAATGCCACAAATCAAGGTTGTCCAGACGTTTGTTAGCAACTAATACTCTTATTGAAGGATTAACATCTGCAAATTGCCTTAAAACACAAGATAAGTTGTTTCAGACATCTGTCGTTATGTCAGCTCTGTGTTCTGCAATAGTTCAGAGCCCAAGAGGTCTAATTGATTTATAGCATCACCATGGCATTCTGGCAATAATCAAAGAAATAAAGGGTCTTGTCCAGGATTTACCCCAGCCTAATGCCCCCTGCTGCCTCAGATAAGCCCCAGTCTCCTCCCCCGCCACCCCCACAATCACCCTTACCACGATAAGCAGTTGGAAGATGGATGGATAAATTAAGTTTGTAAGATAATACTTACACTAATACTAATACTAACGAAATTATTTATATAATTGATGGTCATCTCCTACCTTCTGTATCCTTCAGTAATTCCAGGAAACATGCACGTTTTAATGTGCTGGTTAAAGATTAAATTTTTAATGAGAAGTTTCAATTATAATAAAAATAAGAAAGAAAAACTTACTAAAGTAACATGATATCTGGTGAACGTGGCTTTTTAAGTTGCTGTAGAACTGGGAAGGGACAACTACTGGCATTGATAACTAAAATGGGAATAAACGTGGTAACGTCAACTATGTAATATATGATGCCATAGTCAGCGGTAAGGGGACAGCTTCTCCCATATGACGCAAAAGAAAAATACGTCACAGCTAACTACTAAGTTCATTTTCGGGTGGGATGAAATGTGCTTTACTTAAACCGATCACTCATCCCTCCTAAGTGTAACATTCAGCAGACACAAAACAAGGCGGCCATTCCCGTTACTCGGAGTGCCCCGCACACCGCATCTTTCGTCGGTCCCTGTGAAATCACTCACTGTCCGCGGCATGTGAGGTATGCTTTCGGATGTCACCGTTATCGGCCGAGTAAACAAGCACAGCCCATAGATAAGGCTAACGTTTCCCATCCTGAAGCTGATAAGTCGCGCCGATCGGCTCCGCTTATCGCAGCAGCCTAATTCTGACATTTAAGGCGCATACTTCATCAAACTATCCGCCCACTTGAACAGTAACCGCATCTATCCGGAGTGAACAAGATTGGGCAATAAAACTGCATTCTTCATCCATCTGTTTGTCTGTCCAAGCTGTTCTACAGATATACGAGTAGGATGCCAGTATGAAACAAGGCTCCCTGCGTTAAAAGTGCAACGCAATCCGCTTTTCACCCCCCTCCCATCCCTGTGCGGGAAGCTGAATCAACAGGCTTCCGACCCAACTCGCTGGCCAGGACAAAGAATGCATCCCAGCTACTCCCCCCTTAATCCGGTCACAGCTTTCTTTGTTGCGTTCCTAATTTCCCATTTTAGAAGATCTCATTAAAATCTACAAGCCAATCGAACGGTATTTTTTAAGTGCGACGAAACACTGCAGCGTATAAAGTGTCTCAGTACAGCTAACAGACATGAACAGCTCCCAACTACACTGTAGCCATTGCATTTTAGTTCTTAAGGAGCGATAGATGTCACTGGAGATGAAGATACATTTCCGATCGGGCTAAAATAAAGTGTGAAATCGGGAGACTTACAAGGCGGCGATGTCGCTCCCTGCGCCTCCGGGTGCAGGACATACCCCGTCCTGTTCGTTTCCCAGCAGTCCGGCTAACGGCGCTCGCCGAAGGGCTTCAAGACGGGTCTCAGTGTAACACGATCAACCCGGACGCGTTTCCAAGGGCGGCCGCCCGCTGCCGACTAACGGGGGGCGGGGGTGGGGTCACAAACACCGCCGCTCGGCGGACACCGTGACCACAGTGGCTGGCCGGGAAACGCCGCGCTTTTACGGAAAGTGCACGCAAAGGTTAATCCGATTTAGAAAAAGCAGCGAGTTGTTACCGCTGGGGAGTCGTCGGACAGGGCAGTATCTTTTCAGGTCTGCAGACAGCAATACAAAACTCGCGCTGTATATTTAATGTTGTTATTATTATTAATAGGCAACTGTATAATATATGATGTATTACGAGAAGGAACTCGTAATGGCAGAAATCACCAGATTGTAATAAATTAGGCTACCACATCTACAAATATGCATGTGACATGGAATGAAATTACGAAGCCCTAAGCCAATACGATTTTGCAATTCATAATTTTAATGCATTGTGTGTGTGTGTGTGTGTAGGCCTATAACATACAAAGAAACATACAAATAAAACACATACTGTACACACACACACACACACATATATACTATTTCAAATAAGCCTACTGGATGTCACTTGAAATGTTTTTAAGCAGTTCTTAAATAATCGTTTTTATTGGTTTCCTTTGACTGAATGTTACTTTGCTATTGCTATTTTTGTACATTTGATCTTGTACCGCTTCCCCCCCCAACCAACTCTGTCCGAGCGTTTACCGAAAGCATGGGGAAAAGCCATTTTTAATAAGGGAACAAGCTTTCCCCTCTGGTAAAGGTTAACATTCAGTTCAACGTGATAGGGGATGACATGAACTCTTTTTCACCTAATACCTCGGGTGTAACATGTTGTTGTTTCTTTTTTTCTTTCGGGAAAAAAAAATGATAGCATCAAAGGCCAACCTGTCAACTTAGAACACGGACTGGCTATGCCATAGTCACCATTTACACGAGTGTACTGGAAGCGCGCTCCCTCTAGGTAGAAGTTCCGTTTTACGCCACTTGATGGCATTGTGGCAGTTCCGACGCGCTTGCAAGATGAATGACTCCTTCTCTCCCCACCCACTCTATTTCTCAGTGTGCCTCCCTTCTTCGCCCTTTTGCTCATCTCATTCACACTTGCCGACACGGTCCTACTGACACTTATACATATACATAATTGTTTTATTTTTAGGATATCCTCTGGAACGTAGTATATAAGCGCTTAGATGTTGCAACGGCGTCCATTATAAAAGCCGTATTGACGTCCCCATGTGCGCGCGTCTGTGTGCTCTTCTGAAAATAAACCATTTGCACAGCCCACGTATGCGAAGCTCCAAACGAACGCTCAACTAAAATAATTTAGGTATTATTCCCGTGCATTTTCAAAATGAGATTATGTAATTTGCTCCAGACGCAGATTTACCAGGCGTATGAAATGCAGAGCTGTTACTTAAAGTTAGGCATATCGTTCTCCTGTGGGAGCAAACTGCCTTTGCGCTGATTAAATCATGATTCACACGCTGATCTAAAGAAGCCAACAGGCAAACGGATTTATCACGGCGAAGCTCATTTCGGGAGACAGGTGTAGCAGCTTTAAAGGACTCTGGGGCTGTGGACTATTGGCCGCACTCACCTGCAACAACCCGTCTGCTATGAGAATGGTGCCTTGTGCAAAGAAAGGACAGACCAGTATTAAAAGTCAGAACTTATCGGAGCTGAAAGTAAGATCAGAACTTACACGCTGACAAGTATAATTTCTAGATTTTATAAGGTTTAAAAGTGCAGCATGTTCCCACATAGAGGGGTGTTGAAAATACCCATAGGTGTCAGCATTGGTGCATGTCTGACCCTGTCCCATGTGTCTTGTCCCCATTTGGCCAGCAGGTGTCACTGGCCATCCTGTTCCCCCCTCTGTCTTTTAGCCTCTCATTCTCTAGTGTGTTTCCCTATTTCTTTGGCCACTGAGTGGTTTAACAGGCTGAGCGGTCAGCCCTCATCCAGACTCCCCTATTGGTTGTGGGTTTGAGGCTGACCATTATTTAATGTTTGTTATTTTGTGTTCTCTTGGTTTAACATGTGCTTCATGTATTTCTGTTGCAGTCCCTTGTGTTTGTTCCTGTTTATCCTTGTTTTAGTTTCCCTTGGTGTTTTTAAATATTGTATCCGTTAATTGACCTCACCTGCTCCTTGTTGTCCTTAGTTCCTTGTAGCCCACACCTGCCCCTTGTTTGCCCTTGTTATCTGTGTATTTAAGTGCCTGCCTTTGTTAATTTCCTCAGTCAGTCATTATAGTTGGTACTGCATGTTTGTAGCTGTGGTAATTTTCCAGTCTTGCTCCCTGGTTTTCTCTGTTCCCTATTTGATGTACTGTTAATTATATTTTCCTGTTTTTTTTAATGACCTCTCGTGGTTCCTTTATTTCCTGGTTTTTCCCCCTTTTGTATTCTGATTTGTTGAAGCTGCTCCATGGATCATTCCTCTTTTCCTTCCTTTGTTATGCCCTGATATAATACATGGGATGTGTTACAGCAGTGCAGAGAATCAGCTACACTTGTCGCCAGCAGGATGCAAACATTAGGCAGGTCATCTAAATGTACAAATATAGCGCCTCTCCATGCCAGCTTGGGGCACTGGTCAGTCACATGTAAGAAGCCTTTTCATTCACATATTGCCCAAATATGGGAATCACCATGAAGCAGAACAACGGGGAAACACCCAATGAATGACAAAAGGACAAACGCTGGAGCTGATTAATTAATTATTGTGAAGTGCCATTGCTATGAAGAGTTCTCTAGACAGAACTCAACCATGGCCTACTTCCAGGAGAAAGACATACCAGTCAATAGAACAATAGGAATGAGTCAAACACGGGCAAAGGGAAAAAAAATCATGACAGAGTGAGCAAATGCGGGCGGCCAGGCTGCGTGAAATAACAGGCAGCGGTACCGACTACTACTGCATCGCTGCCATGTCAATGTGTGCAGGGAATACAAGCCAATAGCGGCCAAGGTGATGAGCCAGAGGTAGAGGATGGTCTTGGCGAGGGGCAGGAACTTATGGACCAAAGACAATGCAGCGCATGATGGTCAAGGCTGTGTAACTGGGCATTCGTATGAAATAGAGGTTGCACACTTTCATTTTCAGTGGTCCTGCTGTCCTGCCGCATTTAATATTTATCTATGTAGGACAGTCACACTTTTCAGTGATGCTTCAAATTGGATGTATGTATAAAATGTTATACATGTGTGCAAAATAATGCTTTTGTTTATTATAATATTTTAATTTATAATCACTGCATACTTCAGTACCTGCGTGTCACATCTAAAGAATCAGAACAAAGAACAAATATGTATTTTGAGGGAAATGTTTACAATTTTTTATTCTATCCTCTATTCAATAGAGGTAATTGGGGACAATTGTTGGATTTTTTTTTCATTTTCATTTTTATAAAATGTAGATAAATGACAAAACAGAAAAAAGGGTTTCCCCTTTGAAGTAAAGTTGTATTCATTTGCTAAACTTCAGTGGTGTTTGGGGGAATTAAAGTTATGCAGGAAGATTACCGTGTTTCTTCAAACAGCTAACCTCATTCAACAATCGGTCCTATCATGACGACGTAGGGTACATAGCATCCAGAGAGAATATTCAAGCTCCACATATACAGAGCAGAGTTTGGGATTCTGGATGCTACAGGCTGAGCCATATTTTGCTGTCTTTTTAAGGAAAACAAATTATCTTTACCAGCAATTAGGAGCAATAATAACTACTTATGCCAATACTTATACATTATGGATGTGCTATAATGCATTATAGGTGTATAGCATAGGTTAGAGAATCGTTTGATTGTAGTAAAAATGGCACAATATCTGCACCACGACATGAATCCAAAATAAGCTTACAAAAGAAGCACGATGTATGTACCATCGAGCTAAAATGTACCAGCCATTCTAATGAGACCTTTATAGCATCGTGGCAGAATGATTTGTACTGGGGAACACGATGTGCAGAGAATGTATCAGACAAGATAAAACTCAGCCACAGTGAAAATAAAGTAAGTACGCTGATAGACGATAAAATAACGGTCATGGAAAGGACAATAGCGGTGCGAGGACAGTCATTGGGAGCTAGTTATTAAAGACTGATCTGCTTTGAACTAGAAGTGGTACGATCTAGGAGCAAAAGTGAGGGTGTGTGACAGAAGGGCCTGTGTGAGTGTATCCGGGGGGGTGGAACAATGAGAGTAAACGTCCTCGATGGGGCCCAAACCACTAGGACACATTGGGTCAGGATGGCCCAGCAACCCGTATCGGGGTGGTGCCTTTTTTCCTTGCGGTTCATCTAATCCAGGGGTTCCCCAAAATTGGGGTCGCGACCTTCGGGGGGGTTGTGAGATGATTCCAGAATATATTTATATTAATAAAAAGAAAATATTCACAAAGTTACTGAGGAGGACATCCCCCTCCACGTTCGGTGAAATGTACCGAGAGTGATCGCCCCCCCCCTCTCAGTCGGGGTAATGGGGATCACAAGTCTCTGGCCTGCTGTTTTGGGGGGGTCATGGACTGGGAACCCAAGGTGTAAGCCAGTGTGTGGGAAGGTAGGGAGCCGGCAGCAGATGGTATAATGACTAAGGATACAATGCCGGTCCGTCAGTCAGATGCAAAACGGTAAGAAGGATTTTCCTGTTAAAGCACAACCTCTGAAGGCTGTCGGTGGAAGGATCCGGAAGCAAGAGATTGTCTACGGTGTGCAAGCCACATGATGTAATGAGTCTCCCAAGCAACTAAATCACAAGAATAAATTGGATATTGAGGGGAATTTCACTTTCCACTGATCTGCAAATCCTTAATGGGTTGCAACAAAACACCTCTGTAATGCTGCCCATTATTGCACGTCATCAGAGGCAGTCGCAGAACAAGTTAATCACCCAATAAGACTGCCAAGCCTTACGATCCCAACCCGTTGGAGCACAAGTTAAGCATCTGAACAGATTGCCAATCTCTGCCAGCCAGACTTTTCTTGTGTGGACCGTCAATACAATGCATGACCAGCCTTTCCTCTGAAGTCCCTCAAGGATTTTTATTCCAAAGAATAGCAAATGGATAATTAACCTGTTTGCACCTCTTAAAGATCCAGGCATTTAAAAATATCATTTTCAATTTCCCATGTTAATTAGGCAGCAGATAAAAAAGATAAACACACTAAAGTGTTTTTTTTCTTCCAATCCGCCAGTTTGGCCTGTATAGGAAAGACAGTTGTAACACCAGCTGGAAAACCAAACTGTAGGAACTGGCCCAGTGGCCATTTTAGAGGGACAGCCTAATGTCCATAGTTAGAGGCACTAGACCTGTGGGTTGAAGAGTAAAATCCCTACAGGAACTATCATGCCCCTTATACTGGGAACTTATCTTAAAATTCCAGGACTGAACTGCATGAAAGTGTGAACACTGAACTACTTTGGATGAAAGCATCCTTTAAGACAGTGCTTCCCAACCCAGTCCTTGGGGAACCCCAGACAGTCCACGTTTTTGCTTCCTCTCAGCTCCCAGGCTTGTACCAGGTATTCTGTGTTGCTGATTTGCTGGGACCTGGGAGGGAGCAAAAACACGGACTGCCCGGAGTTCCCTAAGGACTGGGTTGGGAAACACTGCTTTAAGATACTACATACTAAAGTGTAAAATCTCATTCATGTTAAACGTCCATCCATCCATCCATCCATCCATCCATTCATCCTAACCACTTATCTATATACAGGGTCACAGTGGGCCAGTATAGGTAATACCAGGAAACAGAAGGCATGAGGTAGGACAGAGTGGTTCAGTGGGCTAAGTCTCTGTGCCTGTGATCAGAAGATCACCGGTTCGAGCAGAACAGTTTCATGTCCGTGGGCCCTTGAGCGTGGCTCTTAACCCCCCAGCTCCAGGAGCAGCACACGTTAGCTGACCCTGCTCTGTGACCCCAAAGTTATGGAGAGCAAGATGGGGTAGGCAAAGAGAAGGATTCCAATGTACTTGTGCAAATAAAGGATTTATCATTTAACACCCTGAACAGGTTGCCAGTCCATTGCAAGAGACACAGTATTGTCAACTTGAAATAAACAGTTCAGCCAACTGCAAAATGATTTCACTTTTGGACCCTTAACCCCAATTGCTCCAGGAACTGGCTAACCCTGCTTTCTCAATTGTATGCCTCATCTGATCAATGAATAAAATGTAAATGAATCTCATCTAACAGGTGCTGGTAAATATATATTCATTTACAACAATGTAAACTCCATGTGTAACCACATTTCCTCTAGTTTTTCCAGTGAACTGTTAGATGGGCTTAAGGAAATCAAAACTTCCTCATTAAAACTTCAACATCTGCCACTGCGGGAAGAAATCAGTCTAAGTCTGTCCCTGTAGCCCCTGCATGTATTTTCGCTCATCAGCAAATACATCTAATGGAAGGAATTGCTTTTTACCTCATAAAAAAATCATAAACGTTTTTGTTAGGGTTTGTACCTGGTATATTATTTAAAAGGCACAAAGCTGTGCCCCAGCACTTTACACATAATGGTTGAACTTCTAACGCTAGCAGAATGTTTAAATGGCATTACAGAGACAGAAAGTTACATATGGGGCATGGGGAACTACCCATAACCCTCTTGGCCCTTGTGCAAAGGGATGAAATCAACCTGCTGCCCAGTCCCATTGGGTCAGGATCTCTCACTCGAATCTCAAACCAGTGTTACCAGTATGGCCTGAGAGGTGAGGTAGATGTGAGGGCAAGTCTGGGGCTCCAACCCAGAGTCTCTCCTGTGAAAAGTAAGCCATCTGAAAAGCAACGCTGTAGTATAAAAACTATACGGAGCAGCACCTTGCATTGTTCCAGATGAATCTCCCACTTAATAAGCCAGCATTTGTGTAATGCTGATGTCGCCATCCTCCATAAACTGTTATTTTACATAAAAGGATCAAGAATGCGGGTGATGCATCCGGCCCCTGTTCTGGGAAGATCTCTTTGTCATTTCAATGTCTTTTACCCCTTGCTGATAGAGGCAATGTGGAGCGAACTGCCAGACTAAAGGGGACGGGGGGGGGGTTGGGAGGTGTGGCTTGATTCATCAGATCGACATCCAAGGGGCTGCGCACAAGCCGTGGTGTGAGACAACGGGGTGTCAAGAAGCACATGCCCGTGTGTCTGAGTACAGATAGACGGCACCGGCACCTCGCTGAGCGCTACAGAGACAGGCCACTGTGCTCTGTTATGGCTTCAAAAGCTTATATCTTACAATTAATTTGACAATATGTCCAATTTAAAAGGCCTTTCCATTGTTTCACAAAAATTTATAACGAGGTAGCTTTATGTGCAAGACAGTTTATTGCAGTTAATAAAAGAAGGTGATATTATTAAAATGATACAATGTCTTCCACTTGGATTAGGCGTGCTTGTGAGATGCCTATTTTAATGTGAACAAAAACAGCTGGTCACACAGTCACTGTGTTCTTCCCCAGTAAGGTTTAAGGTTTCACTTGAAATTGGACAATATCCAATGCTTGCAATCCTTAGAAATAAACGAGAAACGATTTTAAACCAAATAATCAAGTATAATTTCTTTTTGGTGACAAAAGTCTGTCACTTTAACTTATACAAGCAGGTTTCCACATGAAAGTAGGATATGCTGTAAGTACAATGTTTCTGGACAGTGCATAACTTTCAGCTCAAATGTACATTTTCAGCGTGCTCGTTTGCAGCGGTAATCGTGGAAAGACAATTACTTAGACCCGTTGAAATTATCATTGAATGGCAGCTGCCGCGGTACCCTAACAGTTACGCCTATTTCCAAAGAAATCCTGGATGAGTTTCAGGTGAAACGTCTTACACAAAATGGTCGGAAATCCGGCCACCTTTCATTCACACGCCCAGGTCGGGTTTGACTACCTTATCGCGTTCATTTATCTCCATTAAAGGATCGATTAGTCAGTGAAACAGGTATTTCGGTCAGATGATGATGGGCGTGCTTTGCAGGAATGCGCCGCCCGCCCCCTCCCTTGTTTGCTCTTTGATGGCAACGGCTTTATTGCAATCAATGGGTAGGGGGAGGCCAACGGTGGGGGCCACAGGCTGAGCATCGGGTCTCAGCGGTCAAACGCCTTTTTATATGACCCCAACCCCCTACGTATGGCGTTGCTAAGAGACTTCACAAAGACTTCTGTAATACCTATCCTTTATTTGTCGATCGCATAAAAGAAAAGCTACATTATTTGACCATATAGCCTATAGGCGATAAATAAAGGCATGAGATTTGTATTATATAATTATGAGAATAATAAATATTTTATCATTTTTGTGTCGTTGGCTATGTATTTCGTTTTTTATTGTTCTTTTATTGCAGCGATTATAACGTTTATAATTTTCTTTATTTGTCTCGCAGTTTATATGACTGTAAGGGCAGTTGCGCGCCTTGCCTTTGCTGCTAGATGGAGCCCGAGTCCGTGAAGTGACGCGCATTCCAGCTCCGGGCTTTACCGCGGACCGGCTCTCCCTGCTTTGCCTCCGACCGTATTTCGCCGTGCACTGCTTCGGAATTGGCTTGTCATTTTTACAGAGAGCTCAATTTTCCGAGCAAACAATTTTAGAGTCCTTTACTGCGGGGCTTTAAAATACGGGCGAAAACTCTGGACACCTTCCCGGGTCAAGAGTTTCTCCCCCCCTTTCCACATTTCTACGCAAACGACCTGATGTGCCGGTGGAGGCTGCTTTCAGCTGGAGGCGGAGAGTGATCTGGATACAAAATAAGGAGCTTCTCATTTCGTTCAATATTTTCTTTCTCTTGAATGGATATTAGCTATTGACTGTACATCCGTAAAGCCTGTGCGATCCATGTGGAGTTCATCGAGCTATCTGGGACCGAAGGTTCACGTTTCAGTGCCAGAAGGTATCTGCTTCTGAAGGACAATAATCGGAGAGAAAATATAGACAATTATTTGAGTAAATCCACCCTTGGCGTTTCTCAATGGCAGGACGAGAAGGAGATTATTTCTACCAGCCGATCAGCATCTTCTGAGACGCGGTAAGCGCATGCAGTATCCTAAATGCGAATTAGCTGTATACTTTGCGATTCCCACCGTATCTCCGAGACTTTACCTGCAATTTTGGAATAACGAAAAGAGCTCGATCTTATTTCACGTAAAGCGGCGCTTCGCAGATGTACGGGTCCGTCTGGACTGGCTGCACGTAGGTGAATTAACGCCATTCCCATTGAATAGCGTGGACGAGGGATATAGACATTGCCCAGTGTTTCAAGGATCACCATACACCAGTGCCACTTGATGAGAAATTATTTAAGAGTTCAGGATTCTGGAAACGGTTTGGTTTACAGCTCCGATTTGATGTGTTATTGTGTATAAGATTCCGGAACAATTTCTTATAGTCGGTTGACAAAAAAGGTTCATCATATTTATAATGGATGTTTATAAAATATACGACCATACTGCTGTTTTTTTTTACCCAAGCTTAGCAGGCTGGAGTGCATTGCAGTTCCAGAAAAACGTGGATGTGACCGATACAAGTAACCATTACTTCGCCTAGTAGTCTGTATAATTCAGCCTAATGATTTATCACAGTCTGCAAATATACCGAACTAATTTGCCATTGTAATTATTCGCATTATTATGATAGACAGAATAATAGCAGTAACAGTAATATCAATAGAAACTACGGCGTTATTAAAAATGGGTTTACTCGTGCAATGAATTGGAATTTTTTTCTACACATTTTAAAGTATGTATTCTGGAATAGCAGTATTGATGAACGGCGATTTAGATAATTGTGGTATTCAGTACTGGACTGATGTATATAGTGTAGCTGCGTCTCTATCTGCTTAACGGAGAATTATTTTCCTAAGACAAAATTCCGCCGTTGTAGGTGCATGGTCATACTTTCCTGGTTAAAATGATGACAGCTGCCTTTTCCCAGTGTGATTTCTTGATTTAGGTATTTGTAACGGGAATAATTTAAACGGTCCATTCATATTTCCAAAATGTCCATGACAAGTAAAAAGAGGGACTGACGCAGTATAACGTTTGCATCATCATCACCATCATCCTCATCATCACCATCATCATCATCTTCAGAAAAAAAAGAAAAAGTAGTGATGGATAATTAAAGTCTTTTGTGCAGGAGCCCGATCAGACAATGCCATAGCCTGTCAGTTTTTCTTTGATTTATATTCGGTTTGTACACAGCAGCGACTGCCCCCCCTTGACTGTGATAAATCTTTCTGCTCCCATTGGCATTCGCTGTCAAGGCTGTTGTGAATATATGTTGTCCGAAGTTTTTAATCAGTGTCCGTGCGCCCTCGTTACCTCCATACAGATTCCGTCGCAATTTTAAATGACTCTTACTGTCACTTGCGGTCATCGCGGAGTAACTTCCAGTTTCATTAATATCATCTTCCCGACACAGTATACGTGCAAATGCGCCGTGTTTTCTCAATGCAACCTCAAACCACAAATATTCATACATGCGATTCAAGGATCGTGTAGCCGGTGATATATTTCAACATTTGCCAAAGGAGAGATAAAACCGGTGTTCGGAAATATTCGGCTCTTGTCGCCAATTTTATCACGCCTTTATCACGTTTTTATCCCGTTTTGCAACGACAAACTTTTACCCCCCACATCTGATTCTTATTTGACTTGTCGAAAGGTAGATATTGCCTTTTTTATAATTCAATACAGCTGTACGAAGCACAATTTGTGATTCTGCATGGTCCTTGCGATTTGGCCTGCCATTATGCCACTTTGCCCGCCTGGGTTGTGAATGTTTAGTTTTCTCCACCAACCCAGCACAACCGCCTCTTTTTTCTCAGGGACCACCGTTGTAACAAGAGACCTTTTCTTCGTTTTTTGATGTCCGGCTCGGATAAGTTCAACCAAAAAAGCCTTCATGTAACTGGAAAAATGCTTGGCTGCCTTTTATTACCTGTACCCATGAAGTAAAAAAAAAGTACGAATAAATAAATAAAACGGCTGAATAATAATAATAATAATAATAATAATAATAATAATAATAGCACACATTATTGTTGTTTTACTTACAGGTAATACAGGTATGCACATTACTCTATTTTGAATATCTAATGTTTAATCAAAATTAGGAGAATAGCTTTGCTCTTATTATTGAAGTATACTCAGAGTCTGTTCTGTGTGTGGTTAAGGCTATGGCTCGGGTTATAGGCTATAGGGCTAGTGTTGGGTAAATATAGGGTTGTTGAAAGTGACTTGTTTGATCTCATTCAAGTAGAAGAGCAATGTACTGTAAACAAGCATACCCAAATGTACGGGTGTACATTATTCTACTGATTGTGACACAGTCAGTTCCTCTCTGGCGGCGATCAGCACAGCCCACCTGGACACGAGCTGCGGTGATGCTGAGAAATTGGTTGTCTTTTTTTTTTTTTTAGGTCCACTCTGCCGGTTTCATTCCTGTTTTTCTGTACATTGCTCTTGAGTAATGACCAAAGGTCTACGCTTGCTGTCTGATTAATTTATGTCTGTGGCCTCCTGACAATCGGGAGACAGAGCAGCAAAATGTATCTGATTACGTCTGCCTTACCCACACCGCCTGGGTACATCTTGTGCGTGTCCTTAGTGATGGCGGGAAGTCAAAAAGCTACGTTTTAGCGACATTGCGACACGTTAACTGTTTCGATTTTTCAGCCAAATCGACAGATGTATTTCTGAAAACATACAGAACACTGAAATATTTTAAATATTTGAGTAACGCCTCTGAAATATGACAAAATTTTCTTTAAAATATACATTTTGCATTATACTGTCAAATAAAATGACGATTAAGTTAATTCAGTGTTTTTAGAGAATTTGCAGATACAATGTTGGGTAGTAAGGACCGGAATGGTTCTGAGCATAAGCTTGGCTGAGTTTTCCTGGGCCATGGGGAGTCCAGTGTTAGATACACGCCTCGCATTTCATGTAAAGTTAGGGCGCTGCTCTTTGAAATATGCTGTTTGTTCATTGTGATACTTGATAAATGGAATCAGGCTGCGAACAAAATAACGCTGGTGAGAAAAGTAAAAGTGACCACATACTGAGTCAGGCTTACATTGGGTGGGGGGTAAATTGTACCTGATAAATGAACATTAAAAAAATACCTTTAGGAATCTGGTCTCATAAAATTAATGTGTTTTGTTTGAGAAATTGCTGCAGTATCCAGGAGAATTACTATAATGTACATCATTTTAAATTTCACTTGTGGTTGCATTCAATCCACATTCATTTTTTTACATCGGATTGGCTGAAACATTTTTTTTTTAATATGCAGTCCAGTATTTGAGATTGAATAACAGCTCTCTTTGAGGCTTAAAGCCTACATCCTGTGCGCACAACATGACTTACATCAAAAATAGCTTTCGCTGTGAGGAATCTAGTGGAGAGTAATGAGAATAGGCACACAGGAGTCTTAAGTGACCAGAGTGGTCTTCCTAACCTTGATGGACTGAACTCCCTCCCCAGGTTTGCATAATGGGTTTTACGTTGATGTAACATTTCATTGATGTTAATTTGTTCAAATAGAAGTCCTGCAGGCAGCTGCTACATCCCTGTACTGTTTTCATTCATGTTATTATAGTTACATCTAAGTTATGTAACTTTAGTTATATAATGTTTGGCAGCATATGTTAAATGCTTTTCCTGCAGCTTACCTTCGTTGATTTTACAATTAAGGCATTGATGACCTGTAGAATCTATAAAAATTGCCCCTCAGGGACAAATAAAGTTTTTTGATTTGATTTGATAACAAGGAAAGGTGTGTGGGGTGGATTTTCTTCTGAGGTTGACACTCTGTGACACTGTCGTTTGTCACGGAGGACCTGGTTTGTGGTGCCGAACACTTATATTGTATTTATTTATAATGTATTTAAGTAATATATAATTTTTGCTATTCATGTAATTTCCATGTACCCATACTGGGTCGCAAGTATACAATACTCACCCTGGGTGGCCTATTGTACAAGGCAGGGTGAAGCCTGGATAGGATAGGATGTTAGGGGTATGGATAGGGCGTGCACACACACATACACACACACACACACACACACACACACACACACACACAGACCTGTACTCATATCTTTGTGTTGACTGCCCATTAATTTCTATGGGCAAAACCCTAATCCCAGCAATGAAAACCTTAACCCCTACCCAGCCGTAATCTTAATCATAAGTAACCAAACAAAATACAAGTCAAGTCACAAGTCACCACACACACACACATACCAACAACCCTGAAAGTGTAAGATAACAGCACCGCATGTGATAAGGCACGTTTGCTTATTTCATGGCAAATCACAGCAAAGGTGTTAATGAAGCGAGCATATTTTTTGTACATACCCCATGTGCTAAACTAGATATTTATGAAATGTTCTCGGCAAGTCATGGCTTATTGATGAATTTATCCTATTTATCGGTTTCTCTCAGGGGTCGACTGAGAAGGAAAAATAATGATTTGGCCCTTTTGAAAATGTGACATCATTTAGAGAGTTAAAAATAGATGCATTTATTTTTTTATGAATAAAAAAATTACCTTTACGGATGAACCAGAGTTACAGGTGTATAATTTCTCTGCATAAATGAGTGCAACATTCATGTGCTTATATGCCGATTTAAAAAAAAAAAAAAATTCCCCAGATGTGCTCTAATTTTGTTTTTCATTTTGTTTACAGTTCTGCTTGAAGGATTGAAGGATTATAAATACACCTGTAGTAGTCTGGATTTCTTCATTTGGTTTCTCAAAGGTACGTGTCATTTGACGTTATAGGAAATGTTCCGGAATATTATTAATTTAAAGCTGGCAAGGTGACAGCGAAAGAGCATCCAGCCTAACATGACAGCGCTTCTGTTCAGTTAATTTCTCGGACGTTATCAGAAACGGCTTCTGGAAATCGACATGCTGAAGCCAAGAATTTAGCCTTTCATACATTGAAGGAGGATGTCTGTTGTTCAGCTGGCAGCAATGGGGAAAAAAGATGTTTTTTTTTACCAGCCTTTGTCTGTGACGTGGATGGTCTAGACTCTGTCTAGTGCACCCCTCTTAAAGTAGACAGTGCTATGCAGTATACGGGTAATTAGTTCTCTGAGGCAATTATTTAGTATGAACGCCTCTGAGTTATTTATGGAACACTTTATTAACAAAAAGGTGCTACGTGTCATTAGTGCATGATACGGAATTTATGAAATTTCGAACTCTTTTAAAACTAGTTTCCCATCGTAATTGATTTTTGTATACAAAATAAATGATTGTAGCATTACAACAATGCTATTATAGCAATGCTAATTTCATTCGTTGGTTGTAAACCATTAATTTTTTGCTTTTAGTGTATTTTGAGATAGGTATTTCAGTGATTTTGAATGCAGTTTTGAAGGGCTAATGTTTAATACGTGTGAAGACAGATCAACACCTGAATACCACAAAAGCTGAAATAATCTTCGAGGTTTACCGAAGAATCAATATCGTCGACAATGATTGTAATTAATGGAGGGCAAATGGCACTGATTTGATTAGCAGACCCACTTAAAATCAATCATTGTTTGGCCAAAGATGAGATACACCCTTAGTTGTGTTGCAGTCAACAGGTTTTTCTGGATAATAATTTGCTAACTGCCTGTATCTGATGTTGACAGAACTGCTGGCATAGATGTGACACTGCTCTTAAGAGGAATGACCTTCACAGAGGACAAATAGGAGTTTCTGGCGTTTCGGCTGAAAAGACAGAAGCTCGTTCCACTGGCGGGTGTTTTCTGTCTTTGCCTACGCCTTGTTATACTGTCAAGCTATACAACAAACATGTATTGTGAATCTGTCACTTAATGTTTTTCACTATCCATTAGTGCAGCGAAGGTCCTCGCTATGCTGAAAGCAGTCAAATTGCCGCCTTCCATCAACAAGTTTTCAGTTTGCCTCTGCGCCATTTGTCAAAATTAAGATGACTCAAAAGCCTGAAGCACTCCAAGTATTTTAACTTTTACATTAGTATGTTTATAAAGTCCCCCATGTACACTGTCATGACGAAGACCCCGTGTCTTCGTACTGCCAGGCCGGACCATTTGCATCTGTTTCATGTTTGTATGTGATGAGTCAATAGTTTTATTTTCTCTCATTATTCTGTCATACTTTGTTTGCCTTCCCTGTTGGCGTCACAGGTCTTGAAACACAATTTCTTGCTTCTGAAAGGGGCATTGTGCTCAAAGCTATGGAGAAGTGATTCCCGTTAAAAACAAAAATACCTTAAATGAAAATTTGCAATACTGTTTTTTTCCCCGTTAGCTCCCATTTTCATCTGAGCTTTTAAAGAAGAAATCAGAATGGATTTTTCAAGGCATATGTGCTTATGTTGAAGGAATGCACTTCATTGACATATTTAGTGATAAATTAAAAAGCCTGCTAGTCCTTGTGCTATTAGACCATATAATACTACAGAAATAAATGTCTTTCTTTGCCCACACTCTTTAGCTCGCTCTTAACGTTAATCATGCTTACCTTCTCATGTGAAGGATTTACAGTCTGCATAGATAAACAATCTTGAGGTAGGGACCCCATACTTAATGTGAGATGGGGGGGGGGCATCTTTTAGCAGTATGGTTTTGTGGAATTGCCACAAGTGACAAACTGTTATAAATTCTTGTTATTTACAAGGTTACCTGTAACATAAATAACATTCGCCTCAAAGTAGTGTGAAATCTTTAGTGATCGACATTCAAAGACTGGGACCAGGCTGGTGTGCTTGGACGTCTCGTCTGGGAAAGCCGTCATAAAAGTTAGAGGAATAAATAATTCCTGGACGTTCGCACTATCTCTGCGATGGCTTTTTCAGAAACCAGTTTATCTGAAACGCTACCTTGGTGGCATTTTGGATTGATAAGCATGACTGTCTGTGTTTGATTTCTTGCAACACTGAGGCTGAAGAATGGGTTGGGCAGTTACGTAATTTAGTTGATTCAGTAAATGCAATGATCTCTTGACTGTTAGGTCTTAAAGCGCGCGAGTCCTCTTGGAGGAAGAGGTCTGTAGTAATTGGACTTTTCAGCATGTATCCTGTGACAGGAATCTTATATGTTTTTGAATCAGACCTGCTCACTGAGTGTGATTCCATTCACAGCCATTTTAGTAACAGTTTAAGGATAAGGAATATTTGGTAGGATCTGTAGGTAGTGTACTCATAAACTCATGGGATGCAAACTGTTACAAAGGTACCATTGGGTGTGATTCTTCACCATGATTGCTTCGGTTACACCTTCTAACTGTATAAATGGGTGCATTTGAAAGTTGCTGTGGAACTCAAGCAACCAAATAACAAAAACTACTGAAGGCCATCACTGACTTTACCTTGATGAAATATAATATCCCTTATGGCCAAAATGTGGGCCATGTTGTTTTTTGCACTGGCTTCCATCCTGGGTGTTCCACTGCATTGATTCCTATGCTATCTGTGATAGGCTTCAAATCCTCCAAACAAAATGCAAGTCAAGTCACAAGTCACCACACACACACATACCAACAACCCTGAAAGTGTAAGATAACAGCACCGCATGTGATAAGGCACGTTTGCTTATTTCATGGCAAATCACAGCAAAGGTGTTAATGAAGCGAGCATATTTTTTGGATTGGTGATTGGAAGACGGGTGGATGGATGGATGGATGCTGCAGATTTGAATGTCTACATTTTTGGGACTTGGCTTGTGGCGGAGACCCCAGAAATGTGTGCCTTATGGTACGAGGGGCAGGGGAAATCAGGGCTTTGTCTGAAATGCAAATTTACAGCAAATGATGGGGATATGGTCAGGTTATTAGGGTCCCTGAGCCACAACGATGCAAAAATGTACAGCCCAGAACATTTCAATATGCATTACCAAATACAAATAGTTATCAAACAAGACAAAACACCAGAACCAATAGAACCTGTGTGTTTATCGCATATTTGTAATTACAATTAATATGATTGATCTGTCACACCTCAGTTACAGTATAGGAGATGTGATCTGTCTTGGTTATGTATTATTAAACCTTGTCAAATACAGAAAACTTTGCTAATTTGCTTCATGTCTACGGTTAGCACAGTATTTCACTGTTGCTGAGAGTATTCATTAATTTCTGTTGGATATTAATTCATGGTCTTTGAGGCTGATGTGAATGCAGTTAAATTGTAGTATAAAAGCGAAGTTCATTATTATAAGGTCACATGAGCTCCTTGCTCTTTGTTTAATCACAGAGATTTCTTTATTGAATTGTAGAAAAAAATAGCTATTACCTAATGCAACTTCTTCTGCTTCTGATTAATTGTACATTCCAGTGCTCACCTGACCCAAAATCAGAGCGTTTACCAATTACTTAATCACAAAGGAGTTTATTAGAGAACTGATCCTGGCAAGGCTGAGAATGATCTTCCTTGAGGTGCTGTTGGAGGCTGAGCAGAGAGTCATTATCTGCTGAGATCTTGCTGAAACCCAGGCACAAACTTTAATAAGGCACTTTGTGGCCTGATTAAGTCTTGTAGAGCCACCTTGGCATGTTATAAAACACTCAGGGGGAGATAGATAACACTGCCCTCAGCAGATCAGAAAATGAAATAGACTTCAGCCCTAGTGGCACATTATAGACTTTCAAAGGTGTTATTATGCACAATATATATGTGAAAACCAGCTTGAAGCACGTTGGGGCTATAGAATTTCATGAGAGAGATGGGGTAGATTGGGAAGTTGTGTTGAGAATGGGGCTAAACCTCCATGCATGTAACTCTTATGAGTAAGGAGGATGTAGAAGAAGTCAGTGTCATTCTAAAGAGCATTTAGGGTCACCAGTTCATGGCAGGTTGTGTGAGGGCCATGTTAAGGGCAATCGTGGGCTGTCTGGACAACAGATAATGTGTAAAAGATGTTTCAGCATTAACAGGGATCTACAGACAGCCTGTGAGAGACATCTTAGATTTGACAGGTTTCTACAGAGGGTGTGTAATAAGTTTCTCAGCATGGAATGGAATTCTACAGATGGTGTGTTGGAGACGTCTAGGATTTGACACGTTTCTATAGATGGTGTGTAAAAGATGTCTGAACTTTGATGGGATTCTACAGATGGTTTGTGGGATTCATCTCAGATTTGACAGGTTTCTGCAGATGGTTTGTGAGAGATCTCAGATTTGACAGGTTTCTACAGATGGTTCGAGAGACACATCTTAGATTTGACAGGTTTCCACAAACGGTGTGTAACAGTGTCTCAGATTTGACAGGTTTCTGCAGTTGTTGTGTTGAAAAACAGCTCAGATTTGACAGTTTTGGATCTTCTTATTGGTTTCTATGGATGGTATCTTTATAAATGTCATATATGTTAACAATTCAATGTACATACGGAAGTAGGAAAGAAGTATTTATGAGGTATTCATTAGCTTACGTCAAGGTTTCGTACTGGAAGTGAGGACATAAGGCAATCTGGATATATTTCGATAATTATAGGGGAGAGGTCAAATATGCTATATAACATGAAATACAATGTCACACACATTTAACTAAACCTCTATGGTGGCTCCACAGTTTTGGTTTTTGCCATGTGGTCCACACGTGGTATAATATGTCTGCTTCAGACGTCTCTTGATAAATTTTATTAAGGTTCTTATGTGACGTAAGTATGGTCGGACGCTGCTCGATAGGACATAAGTTGACGGATGACTGCATACGTAAGTTCATATGTAATTTTTAATAAGTAAACAGGCTTTCACAATAATGAATCATATCATGATTCTAAATGAAACAAAGAACCTCAAGGCAAAATTATCCGAGCCTGACGGTATCTTACTGTTGCCAAGGTCACAGAAATGTTGGTCTGAGTTTGTAGCCACATGCTTCTCTGATCACAAGTGACGGTACAGCAAATGTAGAAGAGAAAGAATTCATTGTTTTAGAGTTTATCAAAAACACAACACAAGCTTCTCAAGCCATCTGGAGGAATTCAGCTAGATAAGTCCTGCTGCTAGTGTAAAAATGGGGACCAGTGATCTCCACATGCCACTGCGGTTTCATCCAGGAAGATCTGTTCTCAGGGACAGACATGGGAGGATTCGGTTCGACCCTTCTGGTCGAACGACGCCACCGCCCCTCATTTAGAAATCTCTCAGTGGTACTCCTAATTAGATAGCTTTGCAGTTTACTCACCTTGGGCAGGAATGGGTCCAATGTTAACCGGGACGTCGGAGAGGGGTCCAAACAAACCAGAGTCTGCGTCACATTTATTACATCATGTTTATTCCGGTAATTTATGCATTTTAATTTGAATAAAAGCTTGAGCGGTAGCCACGCTGGGCGGGGCAGAAGTTAGATCCCCCTGCCGCATCGGACAATTTATCCCCTCCTGAATCTGTTTTGGAGGATCGCGAGACAGCAGTTACTTCCCTAGCATTTTTAATACTCATTAACATAGCTAATGTTCCCTTCGCGTTATCGGTCCGTTAGCATTTTCCTCGGCTTTAACATGAAGGGCTGGCTGGAGACGTAACTCCCAACTCAATATCCTAATCAAATGTCAAAAACCACGGGTGCGTTTGACTTAAGTGTCTACAATGTGAACGTTTCTTTTTATTTTCCTCTTTTTGGATGTAGGCCTAATTAGATACACTGCAAAGCCTGCCTATATTTCATTATCATCTTTACGTGATCTGTTATCCGAAATATGTTTGTCGCTTTGTGTTGGTGTAAAAATCTGAGTCTTTTGTTTTTTTCATTTTGAATAATTCTGTAAAATAAGTACACTAGTTGCATTGCTTTTGACTCCTCAATCATACATGGAGAGTGACTCCATTTGTCCGTTACTGGATGAGAAATTCTACACAGACATCCTCTGAAATCACTCCTGAGAGCGGACCGTGCACATTCAGCGGTGTGTCCTATACACCTGCTCCGGCGCGGTGTACTTATGTATTCAGATCACCTTGAGTCAGCGGTCACTGGCATTGAAAAGCGTTGGGCGAAAAGAAAGCGTGTAAACAGGCCACTGGCGGAAATGTGCCCAGTGTCTGGAAGTGTTACAGCTAGGCTTGTCTGCGAGCTGTGGATCCGTCTCCTGCCGGCCGTGACAGAGCTCCGATTTGCCCCGGTTATTGCCGGTGGACCCTTGCTAGTCTCTCCGCCACTGCATGTTCTGTGAGACCCAACAGCATGTGCTTTACACACAGCCGCCACCTTGAACCATTATGCTTATAGCGTCTTTCCAGGAGTTGTTTATTATTATTATTATTATTATTATTATTATTATTATTTATTACGTAATTCTTTATTCAAACATGATTGCAAACAAAGAAAACAGTAAAAAATATATACACGACAGCTGTAGCTCCAAGTT
>JAODJU010000014.1:11316040-11339528 GCA_026776725.1 Gnathonemus echidnorhynchus
GTAATTCTTTATTCAAACATGATTGCAAACAAAGAAAACAGTAAAAAATATATACACGACAGCTGTAGCTCCAAGTTATGAAATAAAAGCATTTTTTTTCTCTGATGTCATCCGCACTTAGTGATATTGTTGTGGGCACAAATCGATGCTTTTTGAACATTCTCCGTGGATTACTTTGATACCGATAGAGTGAAGCGTACCATCTTTTTGTAAGCTTCTGTTTGTAGGAGCTGGCAGCTTGTAATTGCTATCTATTATAAAGGCATTGCTCTAAAGTCTTTGAAGGCAGGCGGTGTGTTGGAGGGATGCATTACAAGTTGATGGCATTTTTTTTCCAATAAGTGGTATAATGGGCTTTTATGACCTTTTATTCTGTATAATCATAGCCTGAAAGGTTCCCAATCCTTCTGTTCTTGACAGGAAACTAACGTTTTCAGTTTTGCACATGGACTCATCACTGGTTTTTTTTCCTCTCCTTATTCCCAGGTAAATGTTTCGCTATTTTACACAATGACCGATTTTGATTCCTTTGAATTGCGCTGTAAAACCAAAGTGGCGGGATATGAGGGAGGACGTCGCATACTCACATTACCTGGCGCAGTGAAGGGGAGCCGTAGATAAGACGTGAATGCCTTCTTGTGACAATGGGAACTTCACTGTCTATGGGGATTTCATTCTGAGGCCATCTGCAAGCAGCACTAAATTTTATGTTGTTTTTTTAAGTGTCCATGTCTAATTTGAGTGATTTTCATGAAATTCCTGTTTTGGGCCATTTACTGAGGTGTGCCAAATTTTTAATGTCTTCATAGTGGAATAAAATACTAAAAAATAGCACTGAAATTATGTAGGAAACTATCCAGTGTATTTTAGTATATTGCTGTAAACCCAGGAGCTGGCCATAACAGAGACCTTCTCTGCTTTGACATGCTAGTAAATATACAGAACTGATTAAAACAAGCCGAAAGGGTGAATCCTCTGCTTCATACCGCAACGTCAGACAGAAGAAGGGAAATGTGATTCATCTTAGCTGATTGAAACATTTAAGTGATGCTCAGCATTGCTAAAGAGTTGAACACATGTAACGATAGTTTTGAAGTTGGGCTTCATTCATTCTGTGATTACCATTTGCCTGAGAATGAGTTGGCAAGGAGGATATTCTGTGTGTGAATGGCAGTCAACTCTTTGCCACTGATCACCTGAGGCCTTATATCAGTCTGATCCCCTCTTCATTTAGGAAGTGCTTTCACAAGTTTTTTGTTTTTTATTATATTGTTGCTATGTGGGGGCGGCGGGTGGGTTTAATCAGAGGGCTATGCTGGATAAACCGTGTGGCGCGATGGCAGCAAATCGCTATGCAACCACATATCTGACGCAGGCTTTTAATTTGTGAAACATTTTCCCTGCTCTCTGCATCCTGGTTCCCTGCGCACAGGAGGAGCAGGATCAGGGACAGCCAAGGCGGCTGCATGATATTTTTCTCACTCTGCGGGGAATGCGGGGTTTTGCATGATTTCCTCTTTCTTTCAAAGTAAGAATAGTTGCTTGTGTGGAAGAGGACAAGAGAACATACTTTCAGGGCTCTGGTGAAACTTTTCAGGAACTTTATTTAGCCAGGACTCTGTATTAAATGCTTGAAGGTTGGGTGAGAGTAGAGAGAACTGCAGGGATTTCAAAATGGCTGCCATTTGCTGCTCAGGAGATGGACACTAACGAGCGACTCTCGATTGCGAATGGTGGGGTCTGCCTCCCAGCGGCCTAGCTTAAGGATGCTTGCCTTGCCGTCTGCCCCCTATGGGTGAGTGTTACGTATTGGCTGTGGCTTTTTACCACTTGACACCGTCTTGATGGAGGACTAGCTTTCGCCCGGCTGCGTTTTCTCACATTTCCGCCCTGCCCAAACACAGGATGTGGAAAAGGGGAGGAGCTAAAACAAAGACGTGGGCCGGCCGAGGGCACTAAAAAGTTAATTTATGGCCCATATGCTAATGAATCCCAGGTTTTGGTCCGCATCCCTAATGAAGGGGTGCACCTGCAGGTGCATACAAATGAGTGTAAATGACAGCTTGTATTTGTGTTTCCTAAACCTCCAAGGCCTATTGTGTGATTGGACCGCTAACCGGCCGTCAGGAATGGTGTCGCTGCTTTCCATTTCGGCAAATACATTCTGACAAACGTTTAACTTCACCTAAAACGGACGTAATGTCGGATATTTAATGTGTTCCCCGAAAATAATTTCTCATACAAAACATATCATAGTCAATTAGGAAACAAGTAATTAAACAAGATCATAATCAAATGAGATTTTAAAGCACATGACAGCGATGCGGGGAAGTTATTAACACAAAAAATTGCCATTTGTTCAAATGTGGTGTTTTTTATTTATATTTTACCAGAGCAATCTGAGTTAAGTACCTATCCCCAGGGTATTGGCTGTCCCCTCCTGAGACCTAAACCAGCTACACACAGACTGTGTTGTGCAGCATACAGCCACCAACTTCACATTAATCTGTGTGCGTGAGAGATTTTGTTATTTACTGCAGGAAAAAACAACAGTGTCCTTGCTGCTTTTTGTGGTGTGGATTGTGGAATCGGGTTATCAGGAATTTTGTGAGGGGCTACTGTGCAGTGGCGTGGTCCCTTCCCACTCGCACGGCATGCAGGTGTGACTCCCACACTGTGGCACGTGGGTCTGGCTGTGGTGGAAATGTGGCATTTCTGGCGCGAGCCGGGCGGCACCGACAGTCTGGGCCCATTGTGAAGCTCACAAAGCCGGGATCTCAGAGAGGCGGCATCGCCGCACTGCCGCTGACTCCCGCAAGAAATGCTCGCGCGGACCTACCAGAACACCTCCTCATAAAGCCGCTCTGCCTTCCGTCTGCGCAGCCGGGCGGAAAATGGGTTTCTTTCAGGTCTCGGGACCTGTGTAGCCACCATCGCGTGGCTAGAACGTGAGGGGAAATAGGCGAGTCTCCGATATAATATGCAGAAATGCATTTGCTGCCATTTATTTGTTTAGGAGTTTGTGCGGGTCGTGGGAAAACCTGCAGAAAAAAAAATATTGATGACTTCATAATTTGTGGAAAGGTCTTTAATAATGGATTTTGAATCTGGCTAAATGAAAACCGAGAACATGCGGTGAGGGCAATTTACTGTACATATTCACGCTGGCTAGCTAAAGTAATGTTTGCTAATTAGTTTTAGACAAATGGATTTTAATTTTTTTGCATTTGATTGTAATCAACTGTTGGTTTATTCTGTGACACCGAAATAGATTTCTTTCAGCGGGAAATAAGGTCATACGTGAGCACTTTTTTGTGGTTCTTTAAAAAAAAAAAAAAATCTGTTATTCAATTTACTCTGTGTGCTTGATCCCAGCATCTCCTTGTGTGCCTCTTTCTCTGAGAGAATCGATTTCCCTGATCAATAGGGCTGCGTCAAGGCAAGGGGGGGGGGAGGGGGGTTCATATTATTCTTCAGTGTCTGCATAGTGCTTTCCTTTGATGCTGTTTCCAGGTTCTGTCCAGGGTCAGATGAGAAGAGCCAGGTCTTTCTGGTTGGTCTAACCATCTTGGCACCATGACAATGTGGTCCAACAGTGCCATACCAGCGTCTTTGAAGATGCCAAGGCTGGCACAATAGCAGCCCGTCTCACCTTGAACCTTAATTGACCACTTAGGGACGGGAACCCAACCGCGGACTGTGGTACTCCCCCGCTGAAGCAAGTCGGCTGCTTTCTGGAAGCCTCCGCTAGCTTTCCCGAGAATGCTTCACCGGCAGGGAGATTGCGGAAAACCACAGAGGCCATAATGAGCCACCGCTCCCCACCTTCAGGTCTGCTACCACTTGGTCTTTGGCGGTCTCCGTCTTGCATTGTGTCAATGCGGCTGAATGAAGTCATGCATCAGGGTGAGGTAACGGATGGTTTACGATCTGCTGGGTGTAGCTCAGTGATTGCAGTGCTGTTGTATCCCCCAGTCTGTCCGAGTCGCATGTGCAGTGGATCATCGAACTGTAAACCACAGTGGTTACAATGACCGGCAGGCTAATCTTCAAATTCCAGGTGAAGAATTGAGAAGGGGTCTTTTCCATACTCCAGTGTGCATCTTTATATTTGTGGTCTAGAGGGTATAAAATCTGAGGAGTTTGAGAGACTTTGCCAGTTGAATCCACTCACTATACAAGAGAAGAGTGGAGACACAATGCAGCTCACTCAGGCAAATAGTAAGCGACAGATAACAGCCCAAGACATAAGAAGATTCATGGTCTTGAAATGGAGACGGAGACAGGTCCTTTCATGCTCAGCTTACTGATCTTAGCGCCAGTGTTTCAGGTTCAGAGAAGCTGGTAAATCTGACGTCTCGCAGTGGCTCGAGCTGTAGCATGGTTGCAGCCTTGACGTTCTGTTGGCCAAATACATCAACACCACCATCTGCATTTATGTCTGAAATACATATGTTTTTTTTTCCATTTGTGAAGGTAACTGGGGCTAGACTTGCATTTTAAAATTATTACAAATGTGCAGGAGTCCATTACCCAGAAGCATCATTGGACTAACATGATCAAAAAAGTCCCACTGAACTCCACTGTAGCTGTCAAGACACGAAGCACAGAAAAGGCTGACTTTGTTCCAGCGTCAAACGAGATTTTATAGCATTAATTAGAACTTGTTTCACATGAAAAAAAAAAAAATAACTGAATAGAGGAAAAAAAAAGCAATTTTATGGACTCATCTCATACCTTATGTTCAGTCTTTATGGTGCAAAGAGATGTACGAATGTGTCAGTTGAAAGATTTATTTTCCCGAACGTGAAAGCTGTTGAGCAAAAGCATAATATCCATCCTGCGTTATGATATTTTGCCAGTCTGGGAAGAAGCGACTCACGATGATGTGGGAGTGGATGGCTTCAGGACACCTGTTTCCATTAACTAATTATTTGGGCTCTGCGTCTCCTGAATGCTGATCGCTGAATTGACAAAATTCGTTTTGTGTCAGTCAAACCCGAGGAGGACAGCTTGCTGGTTTCGGCTTAGGAATACCTCCAGGGCAGCAGGAGAACAGGTGGAGGGAGGTCCAAGAGTCACGCCGGAGTGAGTTTCCCGAAGCCTTCTTAACGCTACATCGTTTGCAAGTTCTATATTAAAAGATACAGTTAAAAGAACTTACGAATGACGTAGCATTAAGAAGGGAAACGCACCTCCGGTTGGGATGAGGGATGGAAGAGGGGACAGAATGATGAAAAAAAGGAAATAGTACAGGAAACTGGGTGTTGGGAAAATCTGCCACAGGCAAGGTCTGGGCATCTGGTCTGGGGCCTGCAGACAAAACAGAAGCCCATTTTACATTTCTGGTAATGAGAAACATGACTAATCAATGAGTTTGGTCCACAGAGGGTATACCTCCTTGAGTTTGGTATATATTCTGGAAATCCAAAATGACATAAATGAAATCAATGCATTTATTTCCTTTAGGCTGCAGGTAATGTAGTGTTTATATAGCTCTGTCATTATGATATTCTTATTTTCGATACTTTTACAATGGATTTGACAGTATTCCTGGAAAAAACGTAAAAAAATATGTGTAGCATTTTTTGGTAACACTTTACTTTAAGGTCTACTCCCGTTACTAATCATTTGTTAATATAAATAGAAAAAATCACTCTTAAACAAAATTAGAAATGTATTACAATCATCTTCTGGTATTTACAGAACAACTTGTAAATCACTTGCAAATGTAAACCAATGGGTTGGTGAGCAGGCTCAGAAATTAATTATAATTGAGCATTTACAAGTGCTTTAGTAAATTCTTTGTGAGACAGGAGTAAGATAGCTTTGTAATACGTTTCAAAATTTGATTGTAAGTGAATCTTTTCATTCACTAATATATTGTCAAATTGCATCAGTTTATTAATAGTTAAGGAGATGGCCTATAATAAAAGCGTTACCCATTTATTTAAATAGAAGAAGATTTCTTAAAGCTCTTAAACTGTGTCCTATGTAAACAACACAACACATAAGCACTTTGATTATCTCACCATACAATGATGTAATTACTGATGCCTAATCATTGGGTCACCTTTTCCCAAGTGGTCAAAATCACAGCATATAACTTCTGTACTCTCCTTTTCTCGGTCAGATGAAGAACAGTCTATTAAATTAGTCCGTCACTATGACCGTACTGCGATTTGAGCGTGCGGTCACTCCCCAGCTAAAGAACAGCTTATTAAATTAGCCTACCACAATGACCGCAACTTGAGGATTCAGTCGTTCGTACGTCGGAGAGCGGCTTATTAAATTAGCCTGCCACTATGACCGTGCTGCAATCTGAACGTGCGGTCATTGTCAGCGAGGCGGACTTATTAGCCTTATTAAATTGGTCTTTCACCACAACCCCTCTGGCAGCACGAAGAGTAGCATATTAAATCAGCCTGTCACTGCGACCGTGCTGCTGACCGGACGCACACCATGCCGCCTGGCCCGCCTTCTAGATCCATCCGTCTAAGAGGCTCAGCTAAAGACATCAATCTAAATTGAATAGATATGGTCTTCCCAGTTGAGTCACATGTATGACCTCTGCCCCGATGACACCGGAAAGCGTGACGAGAGGTGGCAATACTCTGCCTCTGAAGTACCCTCACCTACAAGCCAATGACACCGCTCTACAATGAACGGTTACTCAGCCATCTTATCCTGTAGTGTTGCCGTGGGCGTGATGAAGAAAACGGTTCTGGAATTGATAATTAACAGCGATGCTCTAAAGTGTGTGTCAAAACCAGCCCTTATAAACTATTTTGTGGATGTGGAGGAGCATCTCTCTATTTCGAGGGGCTGCTGGGGGCAGTCACGGCTCTGGCGCCCCCCAGCTGTGTTTCAAGGTCACGTCACGTCCACAGCCCACACGCTCCTTCCCCCGGGCGCCGCGTCAGCGCTAGCCTTAGTATTACCGTGCCGAATAAAGGGGTAGGTTTGCTATGCAGACTCGAGTGTTACACTGTAACCTTACGGCCTGCTTTTAATAATGCCCTGTTCTGTTGGCGCCGTCTCTGAAGTGCGGCACACGTCAATTCCCGCCGGTCCCAGCACAGCTGAATCATGCGTCTTCCCCACACGGAGCCGGCCTGCCTGTGCCGGACAAACAGCTGTTGCTAGGAGAGACAAATTCATTAGTACTGTTTATGCTTCTGCTAAAATGATTATTCAGTTCCCACAGTTCAGTTGCTCAAAGAAACGGGCCACCGTCTATCTGCAGAGTAAATTGAAATGAGCTTGGTGCTTTCCTGATGAGATCATTTCTTTCTGTTGTTGTTTTTTTAATTGTAATTTTTGTAATAATAATTGTTTGGTGTAGCATTATGAGAACACCACTGAATAGCGTATTTACGTTTCCAGATTTAAGGGTGGATTTTGTGTCAGTCGCAGCTGGGCTGTGCCGCGGTGCTGGCAGCCGGGACTGCTTAATTGGTTCGGTGGAGATTTAGATAATAATATGACTACTCCCCTATTTGGAGGTTCGGGCCTTGTCTCACCAGAGTGTGCGGCTCGTTTTGAAAGCACGCACTTAAGCTATGATTAGCAGCCCTGCCAGACTTGAGTCACTGGCGGTGTTTTAAGGCCGACATGTGCGGCTTCCTCCAGAAAAGGTTTTTTATTTAACTTAACAAAAGTACCTTTGTGCTTTTATTCCTCAGGGTGAATTAAGGGGATGTCAGCGAACAAGTTATTTTGCCATAAAGGCCATCTGATGTGTAGATGATGCTTTTTGTCTGTATCTAGATGATCCTGTTAAGTTTAGAATTTCTATTTTCTATAGCTGTTGAATTTTTTTGAAGAATGGCTTAATATTAAATCAGTACACATTCCTGTTTGTGATGCTGACTAAGTTTATTTTTAAATTGATATGTTTACACACATTATGTTTAACACAGTTAAATATAATTTATGTTTAACACAGTTAAAATAACTTATTCTGCTGATGTATTTAGGTCATTCATTGGACATTAGGGCTTTCTGCTGCCAGAGCCTTATAAACTATGCATTCGTGGTTTTGGAAAGGCCGTTAATTTTTACGGTATCTGTTTACTATAGTTACCAAAGCTTTATTTACAAAAATCCTGATTAAAATCTGGAACCTGACTCAGCACAAGTGATCTACAGTATACAGTATTATGATGTAACAGTGCTGACCCTCAGTGTAGCCCCATGAGTTTTAATCAATCAATCAATCAATCAATCAAAGTAAGTAAGTTAATACGTTTTATAATAGCCTTGTGCCCTGTTTTGCCAGAGATACGCTTCAGCCACCCCCTAGACCAGGATAACCATATAGCTGGATAGATGATGGATGGACGCATAATTCATTAATTTTTAAAATTGTTTTTTTATTTTTCATATGAATTGTAAGAGTCACGAGGGTACAGATAAGCTCGCGATGACCTGGCGCGTAGTACGCCGTTCGGTTTTGGCGGGCGCGTTGACGCCGCGCGGACTCGTAGGGACATGCAGGAAGAAAGAAGCGGGAAACCTGCAAAACGGCCTGTCAGGATTGGACTGATAAAGCCCAGAGCAGTATACGGATACCCGAGTACCACAAATGACGACGGGGTGATGTTTAGTACAATTTACAGTAATTTAAATGAGATATCAACATGTGTTAAAATACATTTCGTTAATATATCTGTAGACAAAACCAGCTGCTATCAGATTTTAAATTAGACAATTATTTAAATGTATCGCAGTATTTGTTTTCAATGAGCAGATTATGGTGATGAATGGTACCATGACTGACAGTGCTGTGAGGAAATCACAGAAAACGTTGTTTTTTTTAACCCACTCCGGCCGGGTTTCGCGTTTAGTTGACGGCACGTTTTGTTCAAACGAGCGAGCGGTGTTTTTTTTTTTTTTTTATTCCCACGATGTACCTCCGTGGGGCTCCCGAGGAGGACGCTGCCTTATCTGTCCTGTCTCCGCGACGAGACCGAGTCATTTACACGGATACGGTGTCACCGTGCAGCCGCGGCTTCTTATCGCCTCGGCCGCCGGGTCCGCTGACATGCCGCGGGCCGGCGGCTCTCGCCGGAGTCAGATGCGTATCGCTCTGTTGCTGCCGAGATAAGCCGTCCGGGCAACACGGTGGACGTTTGCGTGGAGGGTTTTCCCAGCGCTGCGTAATTATGGGTAGCAGCCACTTTATGCCCCATACAATGGACCCAACTGGGTTTTCTGAAATAGACCAATTTAATACAATTATACCTCATTTTGCGTTAGCTTAGTATTGCATATTGAGTTGTAGTCGTAGTCACCATATTTCCCATCCTCTGCATTTATACGAAGGTCGATGAAGTACATTCTGAAGGATATTTTTCTTGGCATTCTTCCCCCAAACTATATCTGTCATTAATTCATTATTCATTCATAATTCCATCATGATTTTTCATCAGAGGTGCGCAGTTTTGTTTTCCATATTGATATTTATGCTTTGGTTAAAGAATTGCTTTCTAATTTCACACGTGGCTAACCAGCATTTTCTTGCAACCCATGTCTTATGTTTTTATTAAGTCCCTCTGTCAGAACTTCAGTAATATTACAAACCCCACCCATGACTGCATGCCAGGCGAGACAGATTTCTGTAAACCCGCTGGCACTAAATCACGTGTAATGCGATATTCAGTGATTTCCAGCATCCTTCTTTTACTGAGCTGTTGGCTGGTGTTATTCACAAAGACCCCCCCCCCCCCCCCCCACCAATCCTTTCGCTAATACAGTAAAAAGGGAATCTTAAACAGGAGGCCCAATCTTTGTTTTTTTTTTTGGAGGTAATGCATTGCTTCTCATCATCTGACTTTCGGAAATATCTCCCGAGGTTAACATGTCAGCGTGTCCGAAGGGCCTGTGTGTGGGGTGTCAGCAGGCTACCGGACCACCTGCACACTGTGAGATGCCTCTCATCACTTCATCTCGCCGTCGGTGCAGCTGAAGATTGATTCATATTCCCAGTACGGCGTCTTCTGCATAATTATTAGGCTGCCCAGCTGTACGTTAATCTGAGTAAAAATATCTGAGCGTTTCTCACCAGATCACCTTGTTTGCCAGGAAACTTTATAAAACCAAAACAAAATAACATAATGATAATGCCATCTTATTTTCCCTGATAAATATGGAGCTGATTTGAACCAAACCCTTATTTTTTATCTGAGGTGCCTTCTTTACTTGGGAAGCGCTCAAATTTAACATAATAAAACTGAGGGCATCTTAATGACGTGGGGAGTCCTGGTGTGTTCCTTTAATGCACCGATGATTTGCATTTAAAGGATGCACTGTAACACAGGAACCTTTAATCAGGAAGTCAGAAATCACTAAAGCTTGCGGCTGTTTGTGTAGCTATTTTAATTCTGTGACATAATGGAGCCAGCTACCTGTGTGAGGGTGTGAATTCTTATTTGCTTCTAAGTTTCATTCATATACTTCTGGTTGCTTTTAATAGAGCACCTAACTAAAAGTCCAAACTTATGTGTTTGGACCAAAACTGCCATGTGTTCCTGATTATAGTAATTGTATCAGATGAAAGGTGGTATCTTCCCACAGTACTGTTACTGTTCCTCACTTTAAAACTTTACTTTGCTCATTTCATTCCTGTTCCAAAGAACAGCTGACGGGTGGAGAGGTTTGCATCCTCCACAGATTTGCCAATTTACCTGCATTTTGCAGGGATTCAAGAATGCCCGTTTGTCCTTTCCATTTTCCTTTCCTGCCTATTTTTGAACAGCCGATTCGGGCACAATGTCACCCTGTTCCCCTTCTGGGACCTCGGGTTTCACAGCACACCTGTCACCTGGGAAGGGCTAAAGGCCGGAGGGTTAAGCGGGTTTATCAGAAACACACAGGCTGCGGTCTGCTTTGCTCAACCCGGCTCTTCAAAAGCCCTCTTCACAGGCTGGGGAGCTGGGGTACCTGATTCATCAAACCTTTGCAAAATATCAGGCTTTTTCCTGAAAGGATTAAGAACAAAAACAATAAAATCCCAGAACATTTTATTCTTTTTCTCTTTGCTAGTGATAAGCTTCAGATTTTTTGTAGTTTATTTTTCGAAAGCCAGAGATGAGCAGAATCCATTTTTTCGGACAAACCGTTTATGGTGTCATAAAAGCTCTCCATTTTCAAAATTGTTCACTTTTATTTTCGTGTTCCATCAAGGCATTTCCTTTTTAAATCATACTTCCTGATATTCACCTCATGGCCGTATGGTCTTTGGACACCCGTTGTCTCTCTCATAATGGGGTTTGTGGCTTCAAAATGTAAACGATCCTCGATGGTGTTATCTTTTTCATTTTTATTGTAAACTGTTTATGGACAATGTCCTGTCACAGAATAAACACATTGTTGCTGTGTTAAAAGGGTGTTTGGCTGTACAGCACAGACCCCAGGAGATCCTTTTTGGTCAGGTCTCACCATCACTGACTCTGCAATTTTCTCCTCCGTTGACTTTAATGCGATGTTTCTGTGTCGCGTCTCTCGTCGAGTAAGTGTATGTATTCCAAACAAAAATTGCGGCATTATTATAATGGTGTTCTTATTCGGAGATAACCAGCCTTCAGTGGTCCTTTTAGGACTCAGCAGAGAGGAAAATTGTATGGGCCGCAGTGGTGTGCTTTGACGCACACGGCGATGCTGAGTCTGTCACTTCTAGTCCTGTCTTTTCTGATATTGGCTCCCTTCCAGTAAGCAAAGGATAGACAGTGATCCTTCACTGCAGCCACGTGTCATCCCCCCACCCACCCCCTGCCTCCACATCTTTGCCTCCTGTGAGTTGTACTACTACCCTCCCCTTATGTGTTATTACTCTATGACTTCAGAGGACCAGCCATCAGCTTCAGTGTAGCCGGGGGCCCCCACGGTCGCTAATAGGTCTAGTTATGGTGTAGCCACATTGATGCTGGCTCCTGCATAGAGAGTCAAGAGATTTGGGGTGCTGGGAGGTGAGACTACTTCATTGGAATGCAGACACGAGCACGGACGGATTTAAATATATAATCCCCTCCCAGGGGTCTCCAGCTATTTCAGTCTATTGTTATCAGCTTGCCTGGACTTGATGTAACCCCTGGGAGCCAAGTCTTCCTCAGAGCT
This sequence comes from Gnathonemus echidnorhynchus, assembly GCA_026776725.1. Classification (NCBI taxonomy): domain Eukaryota; kingdom Metazoa; phylum Chordata; class Actinopteri; order Osteoglossiformes; family Mormyridae; genus Gnathonemus; species Gnathonemus echidnorhynchus. Next base: position 11,328,158 of record JAODJU010000014.1, read on the forward strand.
CTCCGTCTCTCATTGGCCTCATCGCCACTCTCCAGATCATCGATAAACACTCCACTGTGCATCTCCAAGACTGGAAATGCGGACCCCCCCCAGTTATAGCTTTGAAGGGCAGACTGCGGGGGAGAATAAATGCTTGTTGGGTCTGCATGTGCTGGCCACGTTTCATTAAGAATCAAAGAGCTTGTTAAAAAATCAAATGGCAAGCTTTCTTGGCATGCAGGAAAACCTGTTTGTTTTTTTTTTTTTTGTTTTTTTTTTTTTTTAAAAACCCATTTTCAAAAATTTCTCTGCAGGAAAGGGGAAGCCAGTGCACATTGACACGCAAATATGCACCTCGCATGTCCGGGTGCATTTCCGCTGATACTGCCCAGAGTTATCTGCAGTGATTTAAAAAGGAGAAGCTTTTGAATGGGAAAAAAATGCAGCAACATTGGAAGAGTGAATGCTTGTAAATGCTGGCCAGGGACCACCACAGGAATATTAAATGAATCACTCCGTTATTTATTGATTTCTTTTAAGCTTTGGTAGTTTTCTGTTTCTCTCGCAAGAGTGCTTTCGCTTTTCCGGCTCCTTCTTTTTCTTGCATTTTCGGTGTTTGCTGCTGGTGGTTGGGGAGGGGGATATTGCGGCTTACATGGGATGGGATTAGCTGTTGGAGGTGGTGTGGGAAGTCCAGCACGCCAGCGGTGTTGTCAACGCGGGCACTTCCAGTGGAACATCCTGGCAGCCCATGTGAGAATGGAACCCCGTGGAGAGGTAGGCTGAAACCTCTAGACCACAAATTTGACAGTTGGGACAGTCAGTGGGACATGCGCTGAGATTCTGGCTGCCTTCGTACAGTGAAGGATGAGTTTGCTGTGTCTCTGCATTGCATATTGTCACAGTGCTATCTTTATTATCTATACTTGTAGGGCAGGGCAATTGTCATGATGGCATAATTTAATTCGAATTTGTGTTTTAAGACAATGTGCAAAATATCAGAATTGAGAATTATCCATCCATCCACTGCTTATCCTGGTCAGGGTTGGAGATGGGCTTGAGCCTATTTTAGGTAGCTTGGGCACAAGGCTGAACTACATCCTGGATGAGATGCCAGTCCATTGCAGAAATCTGATATATTAGTAAATTCTATTGCTAAATACTTCTTGTCAAGCAATAGAAGAAAAACAGTCTTCTTGGCTTGATAAACTATACCATCCTCCATCAGCAGCACACATGCACAAATATCCTTACACTGACATAGAGACAGGCAGTACTTCTAATCCAGATGAGCCTGTAAAAAAGGTCGTAATATCATTTGGTCCTCGTGGAATTGGTTCAGATTTGAAAAGCTTTACTCTGAACAAAGCAAGGTTTGCAGAAAGTTTGTCATAGCAAAACATAACCGAACACCTGATTGATTAGAGAACACAGGCAGCAGAAAAATAAAGTGGAATGGGAGCGATGGGTGAAACTGTAGGGTAGTTATATTAAACAGGAAATCGGGTATCCTCCATAATTCTGCTTTGCCCCTCTCTAATGAAAAAATGGCCTGTGGGTGGATGTGGTGGATGGGGGGGGGGGAATTTCACAGCATGTCTTACAGGTCTATCAGGGGTCTGAAAGATGGCAACAGAGCTGGACATGTCAGGGTCAGAAAGTAAAAATCCAGACCAAGATTTTATTTCAACCAACCAGCTGAGTATAAAGAGTCACAGTCATGGAGTACACAACTGGTTGGTTGAAACAAAATCTTGATCTGGATTTTTACTTTCTGGACCTCAAATGTCCACCTATAGTGTTGGATAGAGTCCCTCTCTTTCACTGCTGTGTGACCTGTAGTGTGTAAATCAAACTGTATTAAAGGATGGTGATACCAAACCGGGAACTTTCAGACTGGGTTAAATTTGTGGCTTGGTATTGGTTTATCCATCTGTCCATCTTCTAAACGCATTTCCAGTGTGGTATTGCAGTGAGCCTGGAGCTTTTCTGAGGAAGCACAGGATACAATGCAGGGAACACCTTAGAAGTGGTGTTTGTGGCATGAACCTGTTTGAGGGAAAATTAATAAACGAAGGCTGTAATTAAAAGGACAGAGATTTAAGTGATTAGTTTTATTTTGCATACAGTAAACAAACAGAAAAGTTCACTCAGTTGAAAGGATTAGCATGTGCAGTTGGATTCCAGTCAGGTGCTGGATGAACCACCCATGCGTGGACACTGCAGCTCTGTGCCCAAGAGTAACCAGATAATAGAGGTAGATGGGATGAGTTCAAGATCCGCTAAAAGCTTTAGCTGCACCTGTGTGTAGGCGAATACGGAATGTGTGATACAGAGTTATAGATGAGCCCCAGTTTGCAAATGCATCATGTGACTTATGGCTGGCCAATCAGGCAGCTAGGAATGGGTTCTCCTGTGACATGTGCTTGCCACTCTAGATATCAGTAAACTATGCTCCTTATGGAGGATGAATGAGACATAGATTTTATGCTCTTTTTTATCTCTGGCCTGAACAGACACATTGGGCAATGTTGATTGGTCAGTTTGTGTCCAGTTCAGTTCCCGACATCCCTGCCTGATTCACGGTTGTGAGACAGGGATTTCTGTGAAAGAGTACAAGCTGGGCGACAGTGTTTCCTCGTGTTCCCTCTTACCACGGCTGCATCTGACTTTTTTCTTTTATCAAACGGGGAGTCGCTTTTCAGGTAATCGATTTCACAACTGGATGCCGCTTAGCCCTGCGTGAATGAGAATGGGGAAAATGCAGTGGGTGGGGGGAGGGGGGGGGTTCATACATTTCTCCATTTTCAGATGTTTTCTTCAGATTTGCTTGTATGTTGTTAAATATCCACCCAGAAGAGAGTATGAATAATTTAAAGGTCTGAAACATTAATTAGACAGGATAGTCCACTCAGTCTGCTTGAGTGTCTTATTAATTCAGATGTAATTAAATTCTACATTTTGATATTGGAAATCCTTTGATACATGAACATGGATCGGCAGAGAAGGAAAAATGAGAGAGAAAGAATGGGTGAGTCCTGGTAACGTAAATGTCAGTTTTGTGTGGGATATTTACTATGAGGTTAATGCTCTTTAAATCAGTCCCTCTGCGCTGAGAGCAGTGGAGGAGTCACATTGTGAGCATAAATCACCCATTAAATGCTGATGTGACCTGAATAGTTCTTCATACATATATAATCATCCCATTGCCAAAGCAGGGGAGAGACAACATCTAAAACATTCATGAAGAGTCTATTAAGTAGCCCTCATAATGGCCCGCCGCCGAATGGCCAAATGACCGAAAGGTGCTTTTTTCCCCGCTCTTCGTCTCACTCACGTGCCACAGGCAAAGAAGGTGCGACATCTACTGAATTGAAAGCTAGGCTTTGTGCACGCAGGCGGCATTAAAAACAAAGGCCGTGCAGGTTGCTGTAACGGGGGGGCTGGGTATTGTGTTACTGCTATTTTCATCAGCTTTGATTGTCCTGTAACACGACTCTCAATGATTAAAAACAAATAAACAAAAAAAAAAAAAAACATGCAGCTGTGTGCTGGCCACTCCTGACTCACTCCCACCTGTTCTCCAGAACCGAAGAGTTCATCTGGACGTGAAATGTGATGCGTGGGACTTTTAAGGCATTTCAGCACAGTGAGGAAGACTTAAAGGTACGTTGCAAGTTGTCTTTGTATGTGTGAGTGTGTGTGGGTGTGTGTGTATAATTTGTTTCCTTGTTAGATGCACAGCTTCGCTTGTCAGTGAGCGCCGAATCATGGCGAGCTCTAACTGACATTTTCAGTTGGCAATGTTCTGGGCTTTCCATGTGCTACCCACTAACCAGGCAAACATGCTCTGGGCCAAACATGGGGTCGTATGAGCCTGAGTTCATATGAACCTGAATGCATATGAACCACCCATCTCCCATCTTTCACAAGGTATTCAAATAGGCCAGAACAGGAGAAGGTTGTGTTTCCCCATACTCCTCTCAATGCCCAGGGCATCCACTGATGTATGCAAATGGCTCGGAAATTTCGGGTAAGGCCTTGAGCCTTCCCTTGTGCACTGTGCGCACGCGTTCAGAGCTCGTTTCGTAATGCAAATGATGACGTCTCCACACTAATCATGCAAAACAGCATCTGGCCTCCTTTCTGTCCTGCCTCCTCTGGCAGGTTTGTCAGTCTTCTTGTTTCGACACCCACTGCACCACTGCCCCCAGGCAGGACAGCACTAAGCCTGTCGACCTTCCTCCTGTAGTTCTGCAGCTTTGCGTGTGGACATGTGTAGAGCGGCAGGGATACTGTGACTTGTGACATATAATCAGACCGATGTGTGTATATATAGCACATACGATCTGATCTGTTCAGTCATCGCTTGATACTTATTAGTATGGCTGACAGGCACATCAAATGAAGGCATGTTTAAATTACGGCAAGTCTTCTCCAGGACTCTGTTTTGATGTTTTATTCCTTAGAGTGATTTGATATAGGTATGTCATGCTGGCAATATAAGACCAGTGTATCCATCCATCATCCACCCATTCAGCCTGTTATTTCGTGCAGGGCGAGTGTGTAGGCCAGGGAGCACGGGGCATGAGTTGCGGGACACTGTGCTGTGACTGCTGGTCCATCCCAGGTCTGTGTCAATATAAAGATAAAAAAAAATATTCACCATAAGGTGTGAGCCTGGTGATCAATGCGTTATGCTGCTGAGATTTTCTGAGAGAAGGAGAGGAAGCTGAAAGCTAAGCACTCACTTCTCATAAATCTTTTATGCTATGCACATTTTTAAGAAGCATCCAGATGCATAGAAACATTGTATGTTGACTGGGTTCAATCCTCCAGCATAGAGCAATGTTGGGAGTCCACAAATCTCTGTGCCCTAGGTTTGCTTTGCCCTCCCTGGGTGAGACTTCAGGACCCAGGGATCCTCGATGCTGGGTGGCCGTGTCACCTTCGCCTCTGTTATCTTTACCAGTCCTGGTGTTTTGCATCAATCAGATGCTGCTCTTACTGTTTTCTTAGTGCCCCCTCTAACTTCACGCAAATGGAGTTATTTGAATCAAGGGAGCAAGGGACACCAAACAAATAATGGTGACAAGGTCTGTGCTGAGCGAATTTGGATTGAACGCGGGAATTGTTTGCGTTTTCTTGGGCCCGGTTGCGCTTTGGCTAGCAAATGCATTTTTTAACAAGAAAGTGAGCGTGTGAGCATGTTTGTTTGCCGAGAGGAAAACGGTGTCTGCCCGCTCTCTGTGGCGGCACCCCGGCCTGTCTACTCACAATTTAGCGATCAAACGTCACCCCAGAACTTGGGGAGTGTACCTTTTTCTAACAACTTCCTCAGGGTGGGGTGGGGTAGGGTGCGTGAGCGGCGATAATTGGTTTGTCTGTCAGTGTCTCCCCGGAGCGCTGATGGCCAAGTGTGGCGTGTGAAAAGTGGGCTGGGGCTTGGATTACTGCAGGATCTGTCACCAGCCAGTCAAACGGCACTGTGTGTGTGTGTGTGTGTGTGTGTAGGGTTGTTTTGTAGCACCAGCCTACAGCTTTCGCCAAGCCACTCTCTCCTGTGGCGGCACATTTGAAGGTGACGACATTCTGTGCTGTGACTAGGGTCTCATTACGCTTAAAGGGTCCCCACATGGGGTACAGACACGTGTCATACACAAGCACTTTACTAACGCCCCACATCTCGATGCCCACGTCGATTTCTTAAAACATGCCATTGCATGCATTTCTTTAACTACTTTTTATTTAGCAGAAACTTTTATCCAATGCAGCGTACATTTTTTTGAGCAATCAGGGTCCAGTCCCTGGAGCAATTAGGGGGTTAAGGGGGTTGCTTCAGGACGCAACGGTGTCAACCCTGGGCTTTGAACCAACAACACATCACAGACACAGTGTCGTGAAAATGAAATTCTCAGAAGTGCATGCCATGCAGAAATTATTAGACTTTCAGTAACAGTTTAATTTATTCATCTTTGTGTCCAGTAAGTTGTGTCCTGGCTTCACTTATGCTTGTCCCTCGCTGCCCTCCTCTTATCTTGATGTCCTCTCATGACTTCACTATCCACATCATCCATATTCCCTCCACCCTCTGTGTTGCACCCCCATGTTTACCAGAGCTGCTGGTAAATAAAGTCTTTCTGTGCTTTTTGCTTTTTTGTGTTTGATTTCAAAGGCGGGGGCTGTGAATCGTCTCGATAAGGTTTGCGGCCCTAATGAGATTTAAAACGTTGGCCGCCCCCACGACATTATCAGATGGTGACGGAGGGCGTGGATTAAAGTTGAGCCGCCCTTGTGTAAGAGAGCCCATCGCGCTGAACAGACTGGCATTTATCTGCTGCTTGGGCTTAACCTTGCGACACTACAGTCTGTTGTTGGGGCGGGGGGCAGGGGGCATATTAGATGTGTTACGCATATGTCCATCCATAAATCTGCCAACCAGTCTTCGTGCCAGCTTCAAGATCCGACGCACTGCGGATCCAGCATTCGTCACCGGGCAGCTGAAAGTTCCGGAAAACGGTGAAAGTGTATCCCTTAGGCTCTACCTTCCACCTGTGGGGTCTGCCATTGTTATGCGATCTTTGGGGTGTGTGTGGGGTGGGAGGGGTCGCTACCCCTTGTTTTAGCCACTGGGAGAGTGTCCCCTGTGGGATATCAGGTGATAATGGACCATGAGAAGCCTGATGGAGGGAGTTGAGGGGGCAGACCTGTAAAAGGCAGCATACTGCCTCTGTGTCTTTGTTTTCCCATCCCGGTGAGTGGTCCAGGTGGTGTTGACAGCTCCGGGGCCCAGTGTCACTCTTCTCGCCATTCATTAATCAATGTCAGCCTTATAGGCTGGAGGCCCCCCTTGCGCAGTAGACGTCACTATGGTCTTTGCTGGAGGCTTTCTGAATTGTGGCCTTCCAAATTGACTTAGCCCACAAGTAATGTGGCACCAGAAACTGGCCAGACTGGGGTGGGTCTTTTAGGAACACCTGGGGGGATGTTTTTATCTCGTCGCCCAAGCTGACCTCTGAGGTCACCTCTGGATACTGATTAGCCTGTGTGAAAGGTAGAGGTTACCTGTCGGTGTCAGCGTGGCCCGGGGTCGCACCTGATTATCACCGTAATGCTCTCTGACAATATGGCTATTCATTTCAGGGGGGAATCGGAGCCGTTCAGCCTCTCCATGTGTCCGAAACCCGTTAAACTGGGAGCCGGCGACGAGTACCTCCAGCTAACATTTAATTAGCACTTTGCTAGCGATTGTATGTTTCTGCAGTTGTCTTAAAGTTGCCGTTTGGGTAGCAAATGATGGCTTGACCTCACCTAAGAGTTGAATAAGATGGGGAAGTGGGACAGAGTGCCCCTTCCTGGCTCGCTCTGCCAAGGCCATGCTGCCGGTTGGTGTTTCTTCAAAATGCTGCTTCTAAACTGGAGACCGAGTGTATTAAAATGGGGATAAACGTGGTATAATTTAGCCCTGACCCGAGACGAGTGCTGTATCACAGGCTAATGTGGCTGTTTGCCAGTTCGGTAGCCTTGTGAATCCCGCCTCCCCCAGCTATTTCCTCGCTCCACTGCAGCACGTTGGAATGCCCTCGCTTTTTTGAGGAAGCCCCCCCCCCCCCTCCACAGGTGATGGGAGTCTGTAAACTACATGTCGCCATGATCTGGGTCAAGGTCACGTTCAGCAGGTATGCGAAGCACGAGGAATGAGGGCCCACCTCCACTGTGAATGCCCCCCCCCCCGTGCTCACGGTGGCCGAAGATAAGAATGCCTGGTGAGGGAGGGGCCCCAGACTCAGCCATTTCCTTAGTCCCGGTTTACCATGCCTACCACATAGCATTTTGATGGGAGCATGTCGGCTCATGTGAGGCTAATTCCCCTCTGACTACTTCCAACCCTGAACACGTAAACCGTAAATGTAAATGTTCGTTTGAAAGAGGAAGAGAAAATGGGGTCCGTATGAATCCATGCGCCGGCTACATGGCGAAAATTGTCTATTTCTTCCACAAACAACATTTTTTGCTATTCATTTTACCAGTCGCCTGGAGTCAAAGTTCTCCCTAAATCGGCCGTGGGACTGGCTGTCCGTGTGCCGAGCTCGGACCAGACCGGTGACGTTCCTGGTCCCGTAAGAATGTCCTGTCTTAGTAGTCTATGGCGTCTAGAGAGGCGGGCAGCAGGAATTGCAGCCTGATTTATTTACAGTCCTGTCGTGGCCATAAACCCTAGAAGTTATGGCTTACGTTTTAATTAGAAATAATGTCTTGTAGAGCTGTAGTGATGTATTGCTCAATCAATATATTGACTGTGACTCTCTGATGAGGAATGTTTATATTGACAGTGTCCGGACTGATCTAACTTAACACCTTGTCTTTCACAGGAATTTGTAAAAAAGAGGGATTTGCTCTTTAGCCGTCATGCATTATCAGGTGGACACTGTGTGCTGTGTAAGACTGTGACTCCATTTTGATGCAGACAGTTAATTTATCTCAGTGTACTTACTTGGTCTTTAAGGATCTGGGAGTTGTGACAGCAAGCAACGGAGGGTGGCTTTTGGTAAACTGCGTGTGAAGTCCAAAACCACCTGTTAAACTTCACCCAGAGGACACAGCGGAAATGACCACTAATGGTCAAGCCAGGCATAAGCCATATGCACTTAACCATATGCCATATTGTATATGACAGGCCAATGCTATGAAGTTAGCAAGAAGTCTGAGATTTCCATCAGCAGTAGATCAAATCATTTTCCATATGCATGAACAGGACTGTAAGCGAAAAGAGGTTTTGATCAAAAAAAAAATTCTGCCAGGTGTTTGGGGGTGGGGCATGGGGGGAGGCAACAACCTCACTGCTCTGTCCACTTATAAAATGAGGCAACCATCTTTAATACACCGCTGGACATTTTAATATAGATATTTACTGTGGGGTGCAGAGGTGGTCATTACACTGAAATCTGCTCACAAATCAATATGCAGCCTTACCTTCCAGAAGCAGCGTTATTGAATGGGCAGATGTATTTCAGATAAGGGGGGAAGGCTTTATTTCCGTTTAACGTTGTAGGTGTGTCAGTGAAAAAAGGGGTAGGGATTCAGGGAATAGAACATGATGGATGAGAGCAGAGATCTGAGGCAATATCAGATGAACAGTGTTTACACAAAAACTCCTGGACTACTGATGTCTGTGTTAGCAGGATCCACTGCAGAGCCTCCCCCCCTCCCCACCTACCCTAATCACATAGGTCTGTATCTGTCACAAAAGTAGGGTGATATGAATAATACATAATGTACCTTGGCCTGACATGTACCAATACTTAATAGCTGTACCTTTTTTACTCCCTCTCTCCTCACATGCTTGGGCTGGTCCTTGCCATGATACACGCAACACACTTGCAATACGCTCGCAAACACGCACCAAATACACATACACCTGCGTATGCCCACGCACTCGCATACACAGACTGCACTTTTGGGAAGAATGAACTGCTGGCGGGTTTGGACGGAGCTCCACATTCTTTGTGCTCCCCTGGTGGGCTCGGACCGGCCTGCGCCAATCTTAATGGGCGGGTGAACTTCCCGACATGCTCTGTGAGCAGGACCATATGAGCAGCCTGTGAGGAATGCTGGCCTGACGCGCAGTCAATGGTTAACTGTTCTTGAAAGCCTCTGGCCCTTGTGAAATGGCTACACTCCCCACGACTTGACCTGGACTCTGTCTTCTCCAACCAATTTTTCTTCTTCTCGCTTGTCTGTGCTTATCTGACCTTTGTGTAATTCGAGACCATAGATAAGGGCCCCAAAGGCTGTGAGCCTTGTTTGTCCGTCCCTCTCATCTGCTAATACCCTCGTTATTTCCCCGCTGAAGAAATTCTGCTGTCGTGGCTGTTTGTTGGCCTTCTCTGAAGGAGCTAAATAAGGTAAGGACGTCTCACATAGTCGCTTCGGTAACCGACGCTGCTGGGCGTGGAGGAAGTGGTGAAAGGTCAGTCATTCCAGTGAAAAAAACGCAGCTTCAGCAAAATGGAGGGAAAAGCAAGTGTGAGAATTAAGCCAGCAACAGGAAGCGGACTCGTGCCGGATCTCGTGGAGATTTTACTCACCTCATATCCTCAGATGTCCAGTTTTTGGAGTGTGCTTCCTAATGATGAACTCAATGCAAAAAATCACATCAATAAAATGCTCTTTGTGCCGTCCGCACATCTCAGTGCAAACTTGGCTGTAGTGACATGAATTGAAACAGGCCGGTTTCCTGCTGTGTGTTTCGATATGAATGGCACCATAAAGACAGTAAATATTTGTATGTTTTACAGCTTATCAGGGATAATTAGGAGTTTGGTGTTGATTATTGCCTCTTTAGCAGTTTCTTATTTCCAAAGAAAACCCCGTATCAATGGGCACAGGGAACCCATTGAAAGGAACAGCTGCTTGATGCTTCTGGAGACTTATAACGACTTCCTGGGAGTGTCACAAATCGAGCCCCATAGCCACCCTGCCAGCCGCTGGTACTCGGTGCCCATGTCCTGTGTCCCTGGCGCTACCTGGAGCGGTTTCTCATTGTGGGCTGCATCACCTGCAGACCACAGAAGGTACTTTTAGCAAAAACCGAAATGAGACTTGGCCAGCCCACTAATTAGTAATTATATCTCTGAGCTGCTGGGGTTGGGGGGGGTGTCTTTTAATGTTGAGAACACCTGGCCTTCGAATGTGGGAGCAGGGGAATGGGGAAGGGGGGGAAGGCATACCAGGGACTACTGCAACCTCACCACACCAAAACCCTGGTCTGAATCATAGTTTCACGCACAAAAAGTCTGGAGCCTGACATTTCAAAAGTACAGCATGCTGTCTTGAATATCAGTCCAGCCTCTAACCTTTAGCCATGCGATGTTACTTACAAATTAGATTTTTAGCTAGGGGAGACAATGATACAGCTTGCTGCCAGCTTGATCGGAGATCTGTGAATTTTACTTGTTTTTAAGATGTAGCATAGTGTTCCATAATTCATTATTATTGTATATTGTGCCCCTAATTACACACTTTATATAGGCTTATTAAAACCAAATTATTGTCTAACATCAAATGAATTACAATTAGGTATGTGAAGAACTAAGCAGTGGAGTAGGTGCCTTAATCTTCTCTGATTAGTTTAACTCTGCACCTTTGAAGTAAACCCAATGTTTAGCATTTGGCTGTATTAAATAGGTGTAATTAAACCCAGGGTCTTCTGATTCAGGGATATCTTTGTTCTCCTTAAATTTGCACACGCTGTAGGATACACACTGCAATCCCTTTGGGAAAATAGAGCTTTGGAGAGTAGAGGAACACAGGAGAGACTGTCTAATCTGACCCTGATGCCTCTTCTCTAGTTGCACATTGTGAGATTTGTCCATCCATCCATCCATCCATC
>JAODJU010000014.1:11341411-11361428 GCA_026776725.1 Gnathonemus echidnorhynchus
TACACAGTGGAGGTGTGCAGGTGTCAGTGTTACACAGTGGAGGTGTGCAGGTGTCAGTGTTACACAGTGGAGGTGTGCAGGTGTCAGTGTTACACAGTGGAGGTGTGTAGGTGTCAGTGTTACACAGTGGAGGTGTGTAGGTGTCAGTGTTACACAGTGGAGGTGTGTAGGTGTTAGTCCTGATTACGTTATCGACTTATGTATGGGCAGAACCTTGATATTGGTGAATTGTGTTTATGTAGGAATAAATGCCCCCGACATTCTATTCGCACCGTTTCTGCCTTTTCGTCTGCTCTCTGTGTCGCAAGCGTGGCTCAGGGTTGACTCATATTATACAAGAAAATGTGTCGCGATGCATGGAACGCAGTTACCAGACCATCCACGCTCCTGAATTTTTCATTCTTCTAGTGACAACGTGCCAGGCAAAGCTGGTCATAAACGTCACATTTATGACATGTGGTATGATTGTTATAAGAATAAATAATAATTCTACTAAATCTAACTGTACACTATTTAACTAAAGTAGTTGTTTGATTATCTTTCGGTCTCTCAAACGATGAACTTGAACCATAGAAATATCCAACAGCATCACATCACGACACTTTGTAGTAGCCAGCTAAGTTCTACAACTTTCCATCTATCCGGAGAAATTAAATTATTAAAACCTAAATTAAAATTTATAAAAACCAACTTGATGTGCATCTTGAAAATGTACACTATTGAAACTACACCTAAAACTAAATCAGATTTCAAATGAAAATTTTAAAAATAATATAAAACACTAAATTAGAAAATAAAAACAATAATAACACTGCTGAAAAACATACACAGGTATATGACATTGCAGTACAAATATACATTATTTTAGTTTGCAGCCATGAGTCTTTATAATCCTGTAGTGAGAAATCATATAAATGCAGGTATTTCTGTACTTTCTCAGTCATCCATTCTTCAAATCTGCTAGCCATACTCGTTATCATTCTGATGACAGAGGGTAGGAAAGGTATTTGCATACAATCTTTGGTTCGATTTCTTTCTGACTTTCTCTTCCGTTACTTCTCTCCTGGCCAATGAATGATTGAGGTTCGTTTATGTCACAGTCTGGAGCCTCCACAGATCTGGGTTGGCAGTATATTGTCTGTAAAGGAATGATTGACTCTCTACACCCCTGTACCAAATGTTTAATATATAATGCAATTTAGTTAACAGAGCCTGGGAGTCCATTTTATTTTTGCGTTTTATTTATTTAGGATTTTTACTTTTTTTTTTATTGATATTCAAATTCCAATATCTGATTAGTCTTAAGAATTGTCTGAACTGTCTTTTAACAATAAGAATAGTCTTTTAAAAAAGTTTATTGCTCTTTGAAAGGATGTACTTGCATTCTTATGCTATTATATCATATCAATGGCATAAAAATGACAATAATACCATTTATCACAAGTATTTCTTGGACAATATATCATACAATAGAAGTAGTTATTGTGACAAGCCTAGTAGGTGTCTGTGTTAGAGTGGAGGTGTGTAGATGTCAGTGTTACACTGTGGAGGTGTCAGTGCTACACAGTGGAGGTGTGTAGGTGTCAGTGCTACACAGTGGAGGTGTGGAGGTGTCAGTGCTACACAGTGGAGGCGTGCAGACATTTGAGTTAGTGTGGAGGTGTATGGATGACTGTGTCTAATGAGCTCCATCTGCTCTTACACGGGAGAACGGCAGGCTGCGACGCCCTTCGGCCGTTTTCCGGCATCCTCCGTGAGGAACAGATGTGTGTGTAACTCAAGGAGGAATGGATTATATCAAGGGTTCAGAGCAGCAAGCAGGCCGGGGATTCGTCTGTTTGGACTCAGACGAGTACACAGCAAAATGGAGAACGGGGACGTTTGGTGGGTGGGGTGGTGCTCCATGTGGGGTTTTTCCTGTGGCAGATCAGGGGTGTGGGTATGGGACAGACAGGAGCTGTGTGTGTGGGGCAAGTTGTGGCTGTGTGTCGAAAAATTTATTATTTCTTTTAAATCATTTTAAAATCTGGGGTTTTCCATAAATTAGCAGAATTTTACGTGTTCCCACAGGCGAAAAAAGAACAGACAGCATGCTTGTCAATGAACTTTTATACCAGAATTTTAAGCCTCTGACTGTGTCCTGGGTCGTGGGGGAAAGACACAGGCAATCTCTTCGCACCTCCCTCCCTGCTGCCCCTTTGGTCCCTTCTGTGATTGTTATTCAGTGGATGTGTTGCTTGGCACAGGGATGGCATTTTGCATAATTTATGCAAGACCGTCATCAATTTTGAAAAACAACTTCAACTCATTCTTGTGCTTTTAACTAATAGATACTCCGGCATGATATAAAACATTATTTATAACTGTATCTAAACTTTGAACCCATTGATAATTTATACAAGGTAGCAAGGAAACAAGTACATTCTCTTTTAGGTGTCCTTGTTTATGCCTGCATGCCTCCCGCGCCTTGGGTAGGCGAGCACTCAGGTGGTTAAAAAAAAAAAAAGTTGAAACGTTAATGGCTTCTTCCTCCGGTGGGAGCCGACTGCAGTGGAAACGGGCCTGGCAGGCTGGCCCGGCCTCTCCCTCGCCCCGCCTTGTGCTCGGCCCGGAGGGAGATGGGGTGTTTTTCCCTAAACTGCAGGGAAGACGGTGTCCTCCGGGGCTTCACGGAGGACCTGTCTGTTTGCACGAAGCCCTAATGCGAAAGAATGGAAATAACAAGTCTCTGTGATTAGGATCTGCTTCCAGGACAGGCTTGCGGCTCTGGCCACTCTGACTGCCTCTCTCAGAAGCCCTGAACCCAATTAACCCCTCCCCTGTTTTATTTACCAGCTGCTTTCAGCTCCCGGCATTCAAATAACAATTCAGCAGGTGCCGGAAGGACAGTGATAGCGAGGCGAGCTGTGTGGGGAAGCATGATTGGGAAGATATGCATGGTCTCTTGGAATGCTGCTATTTCACTTGCTACAAAAAAAACTCCTATAACTGTTTTACCTGCAAGTTTTTATTTACCTTTTCTCTAATTAATTCTACCTCATATTAATATTAGATATGATGAGCTACATTTTCTAATTCATGGTCACTTCCAGCTTTTGACAAATTTTAGGTCTTTCATTAATAACAGAAAGGTATCTGTACTTGAGCTGTGAACTCTCAAGCCACAGAATATAGTTTCACAAAGTATTTTAACCTGCTGTACTTAGAGGATTCTGTGCTGTTTTAAAAGGATATTTTATCACGTAGTAGTTTAAGATTTTCATTTTTCTAAGGTAATATTTCATTGTGTAGTGCTTGCAGGCTTGTTTTTTTTGTAGTAGTTCCAGTAGATCTTTTAACCTTTTACGAAAAATAAAACTGCATTCGCTAATCTGGCTGTAGGTAGCACATTATTAAATTTTGCCCGCTGCATTGAGCGTTGATATTTATTAGATTACAGGGGACTTTGTGATCTCTGAATTAGATGAATTAGATATGGAGCGAGCCTTCACAAATAAACAGTCTTCGTGCTGGCCGACCGTGATTTTACGCTGCAGTCATTTTCGTTTCTCCTAGAAGCCCCTGACTCTGACATGCCTATCATTTTAACTAAATACTGCAAGTGAGTGTATCTAGTCTGTGCCAGTTGCCCTTGGGACCTGGAAGCCGGCTGTGTGAGTGGATCGAATCCCAGGGGCAGGTGTGCCCACGGGGTGCCGCTGCTTTCATGTGTCTATCAGTCTATACCAGCCAGTGCCCCTCCTTCCCCACCCCCCTACTCCCACCCTTAGCTGTGTGCCAAAGGACGCCACACGTTGAGCAGCTCTGTAAGGCCCCTTGAGGCTGGGGGGGGCTGTATGTGTGTGTGGGGGTGTGTTGTAAACGCCCTAATTGGCTTCACTAATAATAAGACTGCTTTGTTTCTCTTCTGTCTTATTTTTTTTCATTCTGTTTTTCTCATGGTTGTTGTTGAGCACCGAAGACCCGTTTTTGGACCCAAACGGACAAATAAATACATGAAAATAATAGAAATAAATAAGTGGGTAGGCAGAGCGTTCCGGGAAGGATGCGGCGTTGAGCACTGAGCTCTCTTACCATCAGCCCGCCCCCCACACACTGTTCCCATCAGCTGGGCGGCCCTGTGTTAAGTGTTTCCTTTTTATATGTACACAGCTATTGTGTGTATATATTATTTATTGGATCGCAGGACCCACACCACGGAACATAACAGGACCCAGGGTAAATATTTAATCTTGCTTTTCTGTACCGGGATGTGGCAAGTGTCTGCATCGCCCTCATTTTTAATTTTTTTTTTTCTGGAAGACGATCTCACATTTATCTCGCTTGAAAAGAATGGAATAACGATTATAATATAACTATGAAACAAGGGTCTAAAAGTGAACATAGAGAAATAGGGTTGTAATCCAGTGGGCAAAGTGTGTTTGTAATGCTGTTACTGGTCTCCGGGGGGTGTTGTTCTCTGGTGTATCTCTGTGGGGTTAATGCAGTGTGGGGCTGTCATGGGAGGGAGCATGCTTGCACCCAGTGGCACAGAAGGGGGTTGCAGGGCACCGAGGCGCTTAGTCAGGCAACTGTATGTTGGCACTAGCGATGCGTGGTTCTGTGTGTTCGTATTCGTCCGGGCGAGACTCGGTGAGCGCGGCTCAGTGATTGACCAGTGAGGTGAGTTATACACGAGCTGAGCCACTAATCCCGGATGGAGCCAGTCTAAGCTGTGACCCTCACAAAGAGTGAGTGGAACAAAAGGGCAGGAACAGAGGCTGCCGAGCAGAATAGGTCTCACATGATATTTTGATACAGGGGGACAGTTAAACAATATTAAGAAAGTTTATCATCTTCCTGTACTCATTCACTGCCTAGTCAATATTTATAATTAATGTCATTTGTAATTTTTATCCAAGAAATTTTGGGCTTAGAGGGGTAGAACACTCCTCCTAGTGTCTCAGTAGTTGTGCTGCCACTAGAAGATGCCACACTGACTGGCGGTCAACCTGTTCACGGCTGGCCATCAGACTAGGACCGGAATCGCCCCAACGGCGACATCCCCAGCTGCTTCTCCTGCAGAGGTACTGTGCGCTGGTTCACCGACACCATCGACACACATGTGCTGGAGCGGATAGCATGCTGTCACTAGGAGGGAGCGGTTTCAGTTGCAGATGCATTCGTCTAAAGCAGCTTACCGTGTTTAGCCTCCTGGGATTCGAACCAAAAACCTCTTGGCTGTAAGTCTGTGCCACCACCTGTATAATACAGGGCCTCATTATGAATCTCTCTGCACTGTAATCTGTTTCCCTTTGACGGTACCCAACTCACAAAATCCTAAGGGAGAGAGCCAGTGGAAGCCAGGCAGGGAAATCTTCAAACTAGACTATACCGATTTTATTTTTTCTTCTTCATTTTTTGCAGATCCTTTACGGCAGTGTTTCCCAATCCGGTCCTCGGGGACCACATTTTAACTCCCTTCTAGACAGTCTGCATTTTTACTGGGCGCTGGGAGGGAGCGAAAATGTGCACTGTCTGGGGGTCCCCGAGGACCGGATTGGGAAACACTGCTTTATGGTAATTGGCACGTCACACATCTCTGTTGCTCCCCCTGGATGGTTTCCTTGCTGTGTGTGAGTGGTACAGCACCAGGTTTTGGGTTGTGATTTACTCTTGAGTCAGCAGATATCATGGGCATGAGCACCACTCTACCAGTGTGCCTAAACCCTCATAAATCCTGTGTATTGTCGGGGAGAGTGACCTCACATCTGGCCCATGTCTGCTGAGCGAGGCCCCAGGAGTGGACCAAGTCAGACTCTCTGTAGAGGGTTTCTTCTCCACCCATGGCACCGACTCCTTCAGTGTTAACTGTCCATGACTTTGTAGTTATTTCTCTGTTTGGCTTGATGTCCATCCCACTTTTTTAACTTTTATTGCTGTGCTTCAGTTTTTTTTCACAGTGGCCATATTGAGCCGCAGTCCTTCTGAAATGTGTGGCACAGAGGATGTCGCTAGACTTGCCAGCCCGCGGTGTCTGTGCGCAGGCTGGACGCGTGTCAGAGTCCCCCTTCCTCACCCTCCCCACCCAAAGCTTGGTCACTTCCAGAAAAGCACGCCAGTCCCACGGAAAAGCCTGGAACCTCTGCCAGTGACTGCGGGACCGGATTGGAGGTGGGCGCCCGGCGAACGGAGTGCGTCGGTGCATATGTGGGGTGCCGGGGTGGGCTTTGGGAATAATCTGTGGCCCTGCAGCCCCCTGTGTGCCAAGGGCGGCACGGAGAGGAAAGGTCCTGCTCATGGTGGTGACTGAGAGGGCATGTGGGGGGGCAGGTGGCCTGGACGGATCAAAGGGAGGTGCTTGGAAGGGCTTTCTGCGACTAATGAGGCAATATGTTTGGAGACAAATGTTCTTGAGTCACCGAGTGGCTATGGAGTGCTAGGTATCGGAAACGGATTCGGAATTAATTACACCATATGTCGTGGAAGGAGGCTCAGGCTTTATGCTTCTCAAGTGCTGAGGCCTGTGTGCTGTGCCTGAAAATGCAAAAGCGACACAAAAGCTGATCACTAACTATTGTCCTCTAACTAGTCATGATAGTAAAAACCTGCACGTGTAGGAAAGCTTCATAATTATGCATGGAACAGTAGCAGTACAAAATCCCATTTTTTTCATGCATCATAAATATATGTGCTTGTTTTATGATAACATGGATTTCTGCAGGACGCTGCCATCAAACAGGAAGCGAGTGTGACACAGTGAACTTTGTGGGGCCGTGGAATCATTCTGGGCAATTTTGCGTAATTGAAATCCATCTGAAAGGCGGATTCTCTGGCATCTGATGTATTTTGCAGCTGCGTGTGTTAATTACGCGAGCAGTCTTTATCAGATGGTAATCTACACTGCTGTCAATGAATTGCAGGAAAGCTTATTAAAAAAAATGTTTGTTCTCTGAAACCAACCTGCTAACTTCATCTTTTTTTTTCCCCCTGCTTTCCAAAAGCGGGAGCGATTATTGCTCACCTTTTGTCCCATGCGATGCTGATAAAATTGCGGGAAGAGGAATGCGATTGCTCTGTCATAATGCCACGGGCGATTAACACCATGATTAGCGGCAGAGCGAGAATGATTCAAGAGGCAGTCTGTGAAAATAGAATCACGTGGTGGGGGGTGGGGAGTTCCTGACAAATGTGGACCTTTGACCCCCGAGAGCCTGACTGACATTGTTCGTCAGTGTCACTATCCGGCCCAGGCCTGACTTATCTCAAGAAGAATAAACATGCCATGCTTTAATGGTGCCATTCTCATTCGGCTGTGGTTTTATGATATTGTGCTACTGAATAGGAAATCAAGCAGTCGCTTGCATATTAAAAATCATTAAAATTGAATGACGCTGACAAAAGGAAAAGGAAAACATGAGGTTGGAGACGAAGACCAAACCGTTCTCACTGCAGAGCAGAGTTGGGCCTGACCGCAGGACAGAGCAGTCTGGCGCTTTTGGAGCGTGCTGCCACTGTTCAGGGTTTCATCGTCACTGTAATAAGTCCCCCCACACTAAGCTCCTGGGTATATCTTCAAACCAAACAGCTCGTAGTGCCCACATGGCAGGAGGGGACCTGAGATTTGCGCATGTCCTGTGTGGGTTGTCATGAATCACAGCCCCCATTGCTGTCTTAAAACCCTCCCCCTCCCCCACAGGCCTACGCTAATTGCAACATAATAAAGGTGTGCTTTATGGTCCTGGTGCTGCGCCTCGCTGCTGTGCCCCTCGATGCCCTCCCTTCTCCCAGCCTTTTGCCTTTTGTTTCGAGGATTTAAAACATCCAGAGGTCTTCCGGCACAAACCCTGTCCATCAGTCGTCTAAGAACTGCACAGGTCCTCCGGATACGGCTGCTCTGTGAATATGGCCAATGGGGAAGCAGGCGGTTTACATTCAAGTGTTGCGTTTTTTTTTCTCTTTTTTAAGCTTCTTTTCTTTATTGCCCTCGTGTGGTTTTCCCCTGCGGTCGGCTCAGCACTTCCATTTTGAGACCATGGCGTTCCACAATCTAGCCGGAACGCCGTGACGTACCCAGCAGGCATCTGTTGTTGTGCACTTGTGAGTCTCAGACTGTAAGCTGTGGTTACGGGCTGCTCACACCTGGATGAAGTGTTGCCCCCTTTCTCTGAGGCCAATGGGACCAGCTGTCTTTGCTGGTTAAGATTCAGCTTTTGACTGATGGTGGGATTCGCTTTCTATTCTGCTTTAGGCCAACCTGGGCGCAGAAGGCTCATACGCGGTGTCTGGGAAGGGGGTGGCATGGTCCTTTAAGTTATCCTGCCATTGGGGATTAGTCCCTATTTTTGGAGTTAACGTTTTTTTTGACTCACAGATGAGTTTTCCATGTGCTGAATGGTTACATTAATATGAATAGGAGCCATGGCACTCGTGCCCGTGTTTACTAACAACCTCATAATTTGTTTGCAGCCGGCAACTGTCAACTGCGCTCCGCACTGGGCGAGCATGTGCGTGTGCGGGTGCGCATGTGCCCGTGTGCGTGTTTGTTGACAGGAAGCCCTTTTGAAATGGGTTCAATGGCTCGCAACTCAAGGAGTCGGCTCGAGTTGGCTTCAGGCAGTGCGACCCGGTTCTGAATACCACAATGCGCACGATAGCGGGGCCTTCCTCCAAGACGAGGCTTCGGGGCCCAGCTCGGAACACGGCACAAGCATCTCATTTTATCAAATTATTTATAATTGCTCAGCGAAGCTGGCGGTCGCTGGGCACTTATCAGAGGGCAGAAGATGCTTGTGGATCTTATTAAATTTGAATGCAGATTATAGATGCGGGCATCACGATCGTTAGGGCTCCCTAATCGCATTCCCCATTTCGGCTCGAGCACACGCCTCGCAGCTCCGCCGGACCGGGATGTTTTCCGGCGTCACGTCCCTGTGGTTGTGAAGGTTCTGCCCAGTGTCTTCTTCCATAAGCCAGTGGGAAGTCTCGGTTAATGAGAGCCCGTTTCTTCCAGGCCCGGCCGGGCCCATGGCGTTGGCACAGGCTGCAGGGAGAGAGGTTTGGCTCACACCCAAATCGCGCGCGCCTCTTCTCTGCTGGCACACCGGCTCACCCCCATCCTTTTCGACCCGACTCCTGTCCTCCTGATGGGTTGCTTTAGAGTCCTCGTGACACACTTCAAGCCTTTGGGACAGATTCTGGGGCGGGGCCTTGGATCAATTCCTCCACCCCCCTTTCAAGGTGGGAGGGGTTTGCAGTGGCTCCTCATGATAGTGCATGATAGTGGTGATGCCTTCTGGTAATGTGGTGGTTGTAACTGCGTTGTCTTGCTTTCTCTCAATAATCACAGCTTGCTTGGTCTCAAAACTGTCGTTTATTATACTCTGATAATTGAATATAAAATAGAAATGGACCCTCAGCTCTGGTAACTGAAACATGCATTCTTGTTATAATCAGCCTCCTTTTTACTGTTGACTCAGGGCACAACCACGCAGCAAACAATAATTGAAATACATGAAATAAACAAATAATTAAAGATAAATGAAGAAATGGATGGATGGATGCATGGGTAAAAAACAAACATATGTGAAATAAAGGACAGACAAGACTTTAAAATAAGTATACATATGGCAATGGATATACTGAAAGCGGCACAAGCCGCACCTCGTAGCCAAGCATACTGACCGCACGCCTTTGGGCGTTAGGGTGTCCCTCACGTGCTGTTTGTCGTGAGCTCTGGGTCCAGTCTTGCCTCTGCGGCAACTTGCGGCGAGGCAGCATGCACGGAGCGGCAGTCGGATCGCGACCGGTGGCCGCAGGGAAGGAGGCAGAGGCAGCTGGAGCTGACACAGCCTTGGCTGGGACCCCCTCCAATCCCCATGTTCATTAGCAGGCCTTAGGAGCTGTCCACAAAGGAGCCATTGACAGTCTGCTCATTAGGCTTCCCTGGCTACACGGGCTAAAGTTAGCGCAATTAGCAGACATTCAGCCGCCGGAGGCAGCCTGCCACCAATCCAGATTTTTCACCAGCTGACAAATTCATTGGCTTTGTGGATTCTATTATATCTTCTCAATGTAGACGAAGGTCTGTAGACAGTATCGTTTTCTCAGCGACTCGCTCTTTAGTCCGTTGATTAGCTAATTGAGGCTGCGCTCGGCCGGGGGCTGTTTGTAGCTGGGAAATGCGGCTTGTGTCACTCCTGTCGGGAGTCTGTGACAATAGGGTGGGCTGGCGTCCGCCGACTAGCGTGCAGTCCATGTGCTAATTGTTCTATAGAAAACTCTAGAAGCGCCTCATTGATGTTTGTATTAGTTTGCAAAAAATGCCCTTAGCAAAACTCCTTTTGACTGATATTGTTTTATTTAGTGTGCATCAGGGTGCCATTGTGTTGACGAGACCGTGAAAAGCTGAATGAAGTTGGTGTAACCTGATTATTTAAGTAACACCCTTTTTTTATACGTTGACAAAGGGGGGGGGGGCGTAGTGTCAGGTGGCACTGGGGCCTTAACGCGCCTGTCACCTGTCGCCTGGTAGGTAATAAACAGTGTCACGTTACGCCACACGGCTTGCGCTGGCCTGCTTTGCTTTTGATTGTGTTCAGCTCAGGTCTGCATTATGTGCGGCGTGTTAGGGAGAGAGAGATTGGGATTGAGGCATTATTCTCTTACCAGCACTGGTAAAAAACTGGGAAAAAAATATCAGCAATCGGAGTGACCAGAGAAATGTAACAAAATATCCCAGGTTTTGCAAAATATATGAATTGCTGTGTAACGTAGTGGTTTTTTGGAGGTTCCCATATGCTGAAATATTTCAAGTTATTAGACATCAGTGAACGTGTCATGGGTCATGGGATTAGGTTAGAGAGAGCTAGCCAATAAACATTTGAAAATGTGTTTTTCGGGTATTCTTTCAAATTACAAATGGGTAAAATGAATTTATCTAATTCCAATGTAATTAGAAAACAATAGATAGACAGCCTATTTAAAATATCTGCATTTTAGTTAATTGCTCATTCGTCGATCCAGATTAATCGTTTGTATTATTATTGTTCTGAGGTGTTAATGACCTCTGCCGGCCACCCCAGGGTGTGTGGGTGTGGCATGTAGTGTGTGCCTGCAGGCGTGTGACCTTTTCAGTGCCCCAAAGTCAAGTGTGAGGTAAATGACATAAATGACAAGGCAGCATTTAAACACAAAGCAGGGAGAGGCCGGGAGGATGTCTGTGGAGATCGATACTCTCCGTTATAGAAGACGGATGTGCTCCTTCCACCTAAACACCCCCCCCCCCCCCAACTCCACCCTCCTTGTGGTGTCTGCTTGCTGTGGGGGTGTCCTGCCCCTGCTCCAACACTGTGTGCAACATGGGGGTTGGTAGGAGTCGGGGGGTGGGGCCTGGACAGGAATGCCCCCAGTAAATGAACTTGTTTTAGCTTGTGGACAAAGAAAGGCATAACACATTTAAAGTATTTGAAGCATTGAATGTGAATGCAGGGGGTGGTGGTGGTGAACCCTAACACTACTGAGGGGTGGTGAGATGTTTCAGTGATGAAACCAGCTGAGGACGTTTTCAGACCCGTAGCAGATACCATCTGCAGACAAATCCTGCACACATGTGGACTCCAGGCATGGCTGAGTGACAGCGCTGTTGCTCCAGTCTGTCTCCTTCACTATATTTAGCGTTTTTAAATATTCTCTGGATTTAGGATTTACTCAGTCCTCAGCAAAAAAAAAAAAAAAAAAAATCTGATTTAAAGTGTCTTCAGTGGCTTTCACCCAGAAAGGCTAGAAATGGATTTTTTTGTCAAGAAGAAGTGAGAGATTGCAAAAATGAGAGAGATATGTAGGAAGGAGTTTGTGAACAATGTGCAGTGAATGTGATCACTTACCTGAAAGGAGGACTGGGCTGCAGTTTACTGGCGGCTGAGGAATTAGCTCTGCGTGTGGCTTCTCTCTGATTGTGGATTCGGCAGACTGAGGTCAATGACAGACAAAGGCAAGGCCTGGAAAGACTGCGATTTGCTTGTAGCTGTGAAAGGCTTGTAACACCAAACAGCATCTATCATGGAGATGCACTGGCGTATTGTAGAAACACAGAGCCTAAACAATGTTGGTATTTCAATGAGAAAGGAAGGCTTGCTGTCTGTTTAATTGTAAAAATGCCAAAAATCCCCTGAGGGGAATCAATAAATAGGATAAATTCATCAATAAGCCATGACGTGCCGAGAACATTTCATAAATATATGGTTTAGCACATGGGGTATGTATAAAAAATACATTTGCTTCATTAACACCTTTGCTGTGATTTGCCATGAAATAAGCAAAAGTGACTTATCACATGCGGTGCTGTTATCTTACACTTTCAGGGTTATTGGTATGTGTGTGTGGTGTCTTGTGACTTGACTTGTATCCTGTTTGGTTACTTATGGGTAAGGTTAGGGCTGGGTAGGGGTTAAGGTCGTCATTAGAGTATTCCCCATAGAAATGAATGGAGAGTCCCCAGAAAGATATAATTACAAATGTGTGTGTGTGTGTGTGTGTGTGTGTGTGTTTATTTTGTCTGTTGGCCGAGTTTGATTTTCTGAAGCAGGTAGTTGCCACAGCCCTTGTATAGACTGTGCCGACCACTTTTCTGGGTGATGGCATGGCCCTGAAATGCTGGCCTTGCTGGTTTAGCCAGGGATGTTAGGTCACGGATGAGGTGACCACGAGTCCTCAGGCTAGAAAGGCTTATTGTACAGCGGGTTGACTTACGATGAGGTATTTCCTTTTCTTTCCCTTCGCCCAACATTTTCCTTCGTACGAAATCTGATCACTCTGATTTTGTTTGGTCGGTTTGGGATTTTTGGTCATTTTAAATCATCTATCTTCAAGAAGCGTGTATAACAGGATTTGATTTTTCGAGCAACAGCCTACCTGACTGAGGCTGTACACCTGTGGGGAATCTCAGTGTGCTTTCAGAAGAAACTTTTCAACACTAAACACAGATATAAAGATAATTTTAATGTTGAGAGCTTATTATTATACAGGCCTCATTGTTCTAGCCCAAACAAAAGCTAAGAAAGTTACCAGAAGAATAGTGTGACAGAGAGTTAGCTGATGAATGGCTATCAGAGCAGTAATGTGAGGCTAATGGCTTGGTTTTCCTCCCACCTCAGCAGACTCACAGCGGGACCAGCGTGTGATCAGCGTGTCTGCACCACGTGCGTGGGGCTGCTCAGGCCCGACCGGGACGGCTCCCTCTGGTGGCGGACCTTCAGCGGGAGGGGGAACCATGTGGACTGCACAGCTGCTCTTTCTCATCGCCCTCTTCACACCCGTCTCTCTGGGTGAGATACGCAACCCAACACCCTCATAGTCAAATACCCCCCCCCCCCCCAAAAAAAAAATGCCCCCTTCTGGTTATTCAAATAATTCAAATTGGGCCAAGATAGAATCAACACACATTCCGATTTGCTACCAACAATTGTTCTGTGAGAAAAATAAATTAAGTGATTTAAATTCTAATTAAAATGAAGAAAAATGATCATGGAAAAGTTAGGGCTCCAGCACGTAGCGTGATGCTAATATATTTGCATATTACCTTTGCCGCAGCTTTTGCTGTGTCTTTGTGCCGTGCTGGCCATTTTCTTTCAGGCTTTTTACAGCGGGTGGGTCTTTTTGTCCCATCGTTCTGTAGACATAGTCATGTGACCCTCCTCTTCCCTGTTTATAGTCGAGCTAGAATCAGTGACATAATGAAGCAAAGATTTGATGTGCCAGCGGCTTGGCAGACCAGATGCATATGGCCTGAATGCTAAATTCCCCAGCAAAGCAGAATCAACAGCACAATGCAGTAACGCTGACACATATATTGGTGTTTCTTTTTTTTTTTTTCCCGAGCCTTCCGTCAAACTCAGCGTTTCTTCCACCCCTTGGTGCAGCTTTTGCTGTAAAAATAACAGAACTTGCTTCCTGTCCTTTGGCTGTTCTCTGCTCTCAAAGGCTGGAGGAGACATTTGATAACCCCACTCTAGGATTTGGAAACAAACCAGTCCAAACAGAACTTTGACTTGAATTGAATTTGTTTTCGGGTGTTATTTCTGAGCCGATGACACGTCCATAATTCACGGATGTGTAAACACGCTGGCTGCTACTTAGCGGATGGGACATGCAGTGGGTTATGAGGTGAGATAGATGTCTTTATTCTCACAGACATTCCACAGTGGGGTCTCACACATGCACTGTGTGGGATGCTGTTCTGCTTGGGTTGAATCCTTCTGTGGTCTTGTGTCAATCTCCTTGCTGGAAGAGCGAGTCCTTATTAGTGAGTATGGTGTCCGATTACACCGCGGCGGTTGATCCGTGTTGATACCATGTTCATTTATCAGTGAGGCAATCAGTGTGGCTCTTTGGCTGTATCAGCTAAGTATACAGCATGTAAGGGGAAGATATTTCACTGCACCAAGAGGAGCTAGAGAAAGAAATTAAATAAACATAAAGGCTTTATAAAAATGAAGATTAAGTTTGAGCAGCAAGACAGAAAGTACTGAATAATGGTGAAGACGGTTTAGTAAGGGCCCATGGTGCTCTGTCACGGGATAACAAAGAATAACTATTATACATTCTGCTGTACTGCGTGTTTCATTCATCATATGTTTATGCTTGTGTGAAATGCCAGAGGAAGGTATTCATGTTGATATAATAAAAGAAGATTTGAATAACAAGCGCCATTTACAGACAGAGCAGATGCGACAGTAACTGATAATGCCTGCTGCCCATTTCATAAGATGAGGTACCGCTTCAAACTGTTGTGAATTTCTCACAATAAGCACATTGCGTGCCTATCATAAGCAACAAACCACTTGGCCTAGTTTCTTAAGCCTACCTGCTTAAGCTATCTGCTTAATGCTCCCTTATTGGGCTAGCTGCTAAAAGGCTACCACTTTGGGCTAGTCATTTAAGGCTGTGTGCTTTGGTTAACCAATTAAGGCTAACGGCTTGGACTAGCTGCCTAAGGCTGCCTACCTGTTTTTGGTAGCTGGCTAACCGCTTGGGCTAGCCACTTTCTTATCAGCTAGGACAATTACAGGTTGTAGCATATGAGCCTGTGCCTCAGAAGATAAATGCTGGCTGATGACCCAAGCATATCCATTGTGTTGATGTGTGGAAAGTGACTTTCTCAGGCTATCCATTGTGTTTCAATGTCAAGAGGGTTAGACTGGCACCTGAATGTAGTCTAAACTGGATGCTTGGGGAGGTGAGAGCAGGATCACTATTAGCCTAACCCCAACCCCAACTAGCCACCCCTCCTCAGAGGGGTAACGCATTGGTTACCTAAGAAATGCCACTTTCTTTGAGTTGTAGGTGATGACAATGCACATCTGGATTCACCACTCGCACAGTGGGATTGTCTGCCTCACTAAACATGTCTGATTTCACCCAGGAAGGCAGGAGAGTGGGGGCTGGTCATGTGACACACTTTACAGAAGGGGAGGCCTCGCTCCCTGTTCACAGCTTTTCATTTTTAATCAAAGCCATCCACATGTTTCCACATTGAAATCTAACTGCATGTTTCTTCCTGTTGAATGGTGTCATTCGCTGTGTGGTATTTACTGTAATAATAGTGCATTCCTGACAGACCACAGAAGTTCATAACCTGCAATGACTGTGTGCTACTGTTTAATATACTTTCACTAAAAGACTAATTAAAAATATTATTGTAGTTCTTGAAAGGAGATGGTTACTAGAATCCATAAATGGAAACAGGCAAAGGATATATATTTAAGTATCCAAGAGAAATCCTGGTTGCGTTTGAATGAGAAATGCCCAGTACCTCCTACAGTCATGTTTAAAAGCCGTTTTTTTTCACCTGAGTGGCTTCATGACCTGATACATGTCTTTGCCTTCTGAGCCGAAAGGGAGAGTGAGGCATTTAAATGAATTTCTTCCTTTCCTTTTTTCTGGGTACCAGCATCTTGCCTCCCTATGCCCTCGATGCTAATGGAGGCTGCCGTTCAAGCCTGTCCCTCAACAGTCTGCTGTTCTGGGTTAATTCTGGCTGAAGCGGCTTGCGGCGGATGACCACCGAGTCCGTACGGGGGGGCTTATTCCACGAACGATCCATAAGGGCTGTCCATGGTTGTCCTCAGCGACGGGGGGAGGTGGGTTTGACGGCCACTGTGTCAATCACGCCACTCTCGCCTGCTCGACACCTTTAATTAAGTTTTTTGCACTGGAGCACGCCCCCACATACGTCCATATTCACATGGCAGGGTGTGGAGCAGGCTTGTCGTGTGCCTCTTATTTATTCTTTAAAGTGTAGAGGCAGGCGGACATTCTGAGGGTCAGCAGCCCTTATTTACCCCCAGAAAGGGCAGGCTAGCACCACAGATGAATGAGACGTTGCCTGAAGCCCTCAGAGAAGGCTTCTGCGATGACACATACTGTAACTTGCTCATTGTCTACGGGTGGGCAGTTCCCGAGATGCGTTCCTAATTTGCTGATTGTAATGAAGAAGATCTTAATTAAGGCTTCAGTTAGATGCCCTCCCCCTGTCTTACAATATGTTATAATAATTGAAAAAGCATGCCAGAAAGATTATTATACTTGGGGGAGACAATTATTGTAATAATGTAATAAGGTAGTATACTGTCTGGTCAAAAAGAAACAGATTTTTTTTCCCTTCCACGATGGATAAACCCCCACTCACACATACATCAATATATTTATCTGTAAATGTCAAGGTAAGGTTAAGAGACATGCATGTAAAAATAAACCCCAAATCAAGCCTAGCAAATGAAAAGTGCAGGAAAAACATGGCAGAGTGATTCTTTGTTGATCAGAAGCTATTAATAAGCCTTTTGGATTCATTTCTGCCACGATTCAAGCTGCCCCTATTCACATGTGTTTGGTGCGGAATTCAGTCGGCTAATTTGCATATGAAATGACGCCGATTGCGGGGATTCTGGGGTAGAAACCGCTGAATGAGAAGCCACTGTGGGTGGGAGTACTTTCCTCAGGGCCCTGTCCTGGAACGAGCTACCCATCCACATCCAGTAAGTAAAATCCTTGTCAAGCATCAAGAAATGCCTCAAAACACATCTTTTCCAGGACCACCTTAACAAACTCATTTGACCCCTAAGCTGTCCTCAGCTATCTCTTGATTCTGCCCTCTTGGCAATACTGGGCACTTATATTCCTCCCTTGTCTAGTATTAACCTAGTCATTTTATTTTTGACTTGAATAGCTCTTCTGATATTAGGTTGTTACAATATTTGTAATGTTTTGAATGGTTCTTGCTCCATTAATGACTTGAACTTGTTGCTGGTCACTCACTTGAAGCTTAGCTTAACAACACTTAAATTAACCTAACCTGGCTTCTTGAACGCTATGCGATGCTTTGAAGAAAAGCGGCTGATAAATAAATTTATAAATGTAAGTGTGTCATGATGAGGGCTGTAGAGATTGAAAATATATGGGAAATTTTCATGGTAAGTCTGAAGGTTGCCGTCATTTTTCTTCAGTTATTGCAACTATATATACACGTATTTTAGTGTGTCTTTTTAAAATTAAAGGTAAGCCATTCCGATTAGGCAGTGGGGTTGATATAGGGTATACTGACTTTTGGATTGTTAGGCCTCTAGTCTAGCACTATATACAGTGCTCACAGAAAGTCTTGGGTTGCTTACTTAATTCTGTAAAACTAGAGTTAATTGACAAGCAATGTTTAACATATCTAAACGTCTTCCACACAGACATTTTCTTTTTTTTATTGTATTTTTTGTTCTCGTTCAGTTCTGTTCTTGCCATTTTGCTATTAATTGCAGTTGTAGTCACTGGCCCCCAAAGGAATGCTAAACAGAAATGCTTGGTGTTTTATGTTATTGCAAAGACAATAACTCCTAAATAAAAGCACCCAATGAGACGGCTTGTCAATGAACTTTTTAAATCAAAATGGCTCTTTTAGAACTATAATTTGGGCTTCAATTTATTGCTACCTGAAATTAATGTTTTACTTAAAACTACAGCTGGTTTATTGGTGATATGTACTTTTTTGTAAATGAATAAAGTAATGGTTTTTGTTAGAAAAATAATAAATTTGCAATATTTTTATTGAATTAAGCAAGCGTCCCAAGACTTCCTGTGAGCACTGTATATAAGTATGTAGTCCCAAGATCGGCTCCCCATCCTGCACAGTGACAGGAAGTCTGCAGCTCTCCTTTGTTGAAGTTAGGAGGTCCTCCAGCTCTGGTATGACTTTGAATACCTGAGTGACATTTAGGAAGACAGACAAATGACCATCCCTGATCTCCTTGGACCCGTGTGTTCAGGCTCTGCTCTACTGTGACCCATTTCATGCATGTTTATCTGCTAACATTATAAGACTGAGCTGTGTACGGACTTTGTCTATGAGACCCATTTCCCGCCGCAAATGAACAGTATTAGTTTTTAGTGGATTTTCACCATGATGTATTTTGAGTATTCCTTGGTTGTTTTGCAACATGCACATTGCCGCGAGAAAAAAATATATTAAATTCATAGGGTAATAGTAATAACATCTGCTCCAATTGTACGTCGTTGTCTTTTCTAACCTGCACTGTATTTGTTATGATTTCATTATATATGTTTTTACATCTTTTGAAATAAAACTAGAGAAAAGCATTAGCATTTGGAGTAAAGGGCCAAATAACCCTTCAGCAAAAATTGTACTTTTTGAAGGCGTATTACTCCATAGGAGTGGAGCTGAATTCAGCTGATTATTATGGGATTATGACACTAGCAGCAGGGATTCAGTGAATGTTCGCCAGCTTTAGCTAAAGCTGTTATCTGAAGGCATGTGGAACGGTACTTTATTTACGGAGCCGGATCTTCTCGTGGAGAAGGAGGGCCTCTGAGGGAGGCCCGTGGGTCAGGGGGCCGTGCCCTCGCTGTCTGCCGCCCCGTTCTCACACATTGACGCCTTTGAAATGCCGTCGGCGGCAGAAAAGGAACTCCACCGCGAGCTGCACTTTCGGATAACTATAGCCGGCATCTTTGTGGGCGCCCTCAAACGGCACCGTTAGTCTTAAACATTAGCAGCCTGCTGTGCATAGTGCCCGGAGCGATCAGTAACCCAGGGCCCGCTGTGGTTCAGGGTTATGTCATTTAGTTGAATAATAGTTGCAGCTGATGGACTAAATGTAGCAATTTGTAAAGGAGAAAAAAGAAAAAATTTGACCTTTTTTTTTTAATATCGTATACTAATTTTTTATGTATGAGTTTTAGGTATGCATGTTTGTTTGTGCATTAAAGCTAAACTGAGTTGGATTATGTACCGTAAGATGCCCGTTATAAAGTGCATTGGTGCCTGTTAGTGACGGTGCCCGAATCGGTGACCTCCGCAGAGTCGCTTTTTTTCCCCTGGCTGGTGCCCATCACGGCAGCTTGCCGGCATGGCCTGCAGACCCTGGTTGTCCTGGCAGGTTGTTTACGGGAAGCTGGCCGCCCCTCGCGTCTGGGATCACGGAAACGGCAGATGCAGACGGATGGCCAGTGGATTATGGCTGCCGGGGCCGGCACCCTTTATAAACACAAAGCGGGACTGAGCTGCAGCTCCCAGGCCCGCTCCAGCAGATCCCTTTGTCTTAGCTTCCTTCACTTGACATTGGAATGCTAACATGGCTGAATGCTGTGCCGAGCACCTCCACATGTGGTTTACATCTGTGTGTTTTTATCCAGTGTCCATGTGGTCACAGGTGCACTTTCTTAACCACAGTACTTCTCTTTCACACTTGAACGTGGGCACGCGTGCAGATTACCTGGCGTGTTTCTGTTAGTTAAATATACTCAGGGTGTCGATAAAGGGAGTTGTTTTTCACCATGGTAAGTAGGGTTGGGTACCGAAAACCGGTGCCAATACGGCACCGGTACCTATATAACCGTTATGTACCGGACCGAAACAGAATGCGAATTTCGGTGCCTCATTTCGGTGCCACTTAAATGCATGAACTGTCGATTGAAATATTTGTTCTCTGGGGCTATGATGACACAGTTGTAATAAGCATCAGATTCATCAACACAC
>JAODJU010000014.1:11361528-11378679 GCA_026776725.1 Gnathonemus echidnorhynchus
GTTGCGCTGCTTTATTTGGTTAATCGTCCAGTCTGTGAAGAAGGCATTCAAGTAAGAATTGCATTGTAGTATGACTCTTTTCCTGGCGCGTACAATGTATATTAGGTCAACGTTCACGGTTTGACTTCTGATAATCAGATCGAGTTCTAGGTCAAACTGGTTTGTTCGACTTTCAAGAAATTCAGGTTCTAGTGAGTTCGAGAGCCGAGGTACCACTGTATTAGTTAAAATCCTTCGTACTTGCCAGCTTTATTTATATTTTACAAATAATTATATATATATATATATATATATATATATATATATATTTATTATTCCAGAGTGCATGTTATCAAGAATAACTTTGCATTTTGGTTCAGGGCTTTATTTTATTTTATTTATTTTATTTTTTTACTTTTTAGATTTTTCTCCCCACAGCGTAAAAATCAATAGCTTATTTCTGCTCATATCCCAGCAGATGGTGGCTGGGAAGCCACCCGACGCTTTTGTCTGGATTCCTGGCTGCCAAAGGGCTGTCAGAACCCGCGAAACAGATGATGGCAACATTAAGTGCGGGCCGTTTCCAGGAAGGCGTTAAACACCTCGAAGTTTTATAAGTGCTCTAAAGGGCACGTGTGGCATGTAAAGGAGCAAATTATAGCGCAAGGCTCCCCTGCCTAGTGTGTCACTCTGAAGGACATGATTTAAAGTGCGTTTCTGGGGGAGAGTGCCATTTAATGGGGATGGATATCGACAGAGGGGTCAGGGGCCAGCCACCGTGAGTTTACATAGATGTCAGGACACACAAAAGCGCCAGCAGCAAACCCCGGTGTTATAAATATTGACTAGTGACCCTTAAACCGTAACAGGGAGGGAATCTGTAGGGTCTGACCAAGGAGCATGACCCAGAAAAGTGTTTGAGACCAGAGTGCACATTACAGGGTCGCAGCTTCGATCGAATGTGTACAGGACAGCAGGAGCATCAGCCTGATGCTCTGTAGCGATGCCTCCGTATTGTTGAATGGATGTAAATCACGCCGTTACAGCCAAGTGTAGAATTAAAAAGGACCACGCGTAATTACGTGCCCCCATAAACCTCGCAGCCGGCACCGTCCAGCATAAATTACTTAAACGCCGCAGCTGAGTGTTTTCCGCCGTAAATTGTGGCCTATAACGTCTCTGCAGCCTTTGGGATCTTTCTGTCCAGTACGCTGTTAGTTTTACAATGGAAAATGATTCTCCGTACTTGTTGGGGACTATCCAGTGCCCCCCCCCCCCCTTCTCTCGTGGTTCACGACCCCCATTTAGTAAAGTCTGTGCACCAGAGAACAATGATTGGAACCTTTTTTAATACGAGAAAATTCACAGTAGAATGTAATTTACTTTAAAGAACAATGAAGCATAACGGGCTTATTAATTATTTAGCAGCCGGTTCAGCCGTTCCTGTCTCCTTTCTGTGGCATGCTCATTTATGACTGCAGCGCTGAGAGCATCTGATGGTTTTAAGGCTTTTACTGTAAAGAACATAATTAATTGCATTTGCCACTGAATAAAGTTCATGACGTGTATTATAGTGTAATTCCAGAGTGAGATTTGCATTGCCCTCTGCAGAGAGTAATGGGAGCCACCGGAGCAGGGGAAGCCAGCAAATCAATATGAAGTATTGTAAAACGGGTCTGCCGACCTGAGCTGGGATCAGATGTTGCAGAGAGACAGATTAGCCTTTTAGACCTTGAGGATAAGGGTGGGGGGTGGGGGGGCACTTGAAACGGCCTTCAATGTGGCACAGTATCCTCTGAGAGAATTCAATACGGCCATTGACAAAAAAGGGCTCTATTGTAGGAACTGCGGCTTCCTCCAACAAAGAGGTTTGCCCGTTCCATTTCCTTGTTAATTGTGTTTGGGGGAAAAAAATAAAATAGGCTGTTTTTTTTTTTCCCCGCTCGCTGTTCAGAGCGTTTTAAAAGGAGGAATGACACAGATGCGGGCCTGTTTCTGCATACTGCTGAATGCCGGTCTGTCCCAGGCACACATGCGTCGCTCTGAGCCGTCGTCATCTCCCAGGTGGGTCTCCCGGAGTCTGTGCTCCCCCCCCGCAGGAGAGCACAGGTGGACGTCATGAGAGAGAGAGAGCCATAAAAGGGCCGAGCGCGTCCAGAAAGGAAACCCGGGGACTGGAGGGCCAGTGCGGAAACACCGCTCTCTCTGCCCACCCTCTCAGATCTAAGGCGCTATTTTTCACTTTATTCTCTCTGAAGAATTGATCTCGATTCGGTAATGATAGGAGCAGAAGAACCCCCCCCCCCCCCCAACCTTAATTAAATGTCTGGGAAGGTCTTGTTTGATTCCCAAAGATATACTTATCTGTGTAGAGTCTTTTGATGCCCATAGTTTTGAGTAGTTATGAGACTTGGATTAAGTAACATTTTAGCCTCTCAATGCTGTGAGATGATTAATGTGGCAGGGCATGAGAACGGCCATGTGGGAATATCCGCCCTTAAAAAATGACCTTTGGGAGCCGCGTGCGCTCTATTTACAAATGAAAATTCCTGACGGCTTGTGTTTCGGCGGGAGTGAAGTCACCAGGGATGAGGCGCACGGATACAGCAGCGCTGCGGCACACGAGCCGCGTCCCCGCGTGTGCCGTGCCTGGGGGGATGGGGGCGCGTACAGGATGCCCTCTACATGGCTCGGCAGGGACGGCCAGAATTGCCTCTCTTGGGATCATGAGTCACTGGGGCATCCTGACCGGCAGTCACCGCTCGGGGGATCTGAGTTAGGAGCTCATCCCCTGAGACCCTCCAAGCGATCTGTCACATGTTTCAGGCAGCCCCTTCCCCCCGGAGACAGGCAGGCCTCATGGGGGAACCGCACGTCTCGCTGAGAGCCAGGCGGGGTCGCTGTGCATCCCACCCATGCCTCCCTCCCCCCCTCGTCTCCCTCCCCCCCTCGCTGGTCACGCCAGCTAGAACTTATCTGCCAAGCGTGTCACCGGTTGTAATTGGAGCCATAAATGCTGAAGCAGGTGCATGGCGCCGTTCTGTGGGGGTACGGGGAGCCGGTTGGCCCGGTGTGTGGAGGCGGGCGACACAGAGTGCAGTATTGTCCTGGGTGAGGCTGCTGTTTCTCTGTGGTGTTGGTACAGTAGCCTGTCTGTAATGGCCACTGACATAAACTCGTCCCCCTGTAGTTGGTGCTAGTGCATCATTCATCTGAAATGCTTCAAATAACTTCAGGTCTCTATTTTATTGCCTTTTGTTTGTTGTTTTATTTGTTTATTGTTTGTTTTTGATTACATTGTTGAGCTGTATCTAGGAAGAATTTCTGTTTCTTTGTAATTGACAATAAACCTTTCTTGAATCTTGGATCTTGAAACATGAAAAACACACACTTATGATAAATGAAAAATAAGATAAAGGGAAATCACAAGCCCGGATAATGAAACTCTGACACCTACCAGTGAAAACACAGTTTGCGGTCATTTATGCACTGGTGCCATGTATGCTGGTGTGATATTCATGTACTGGGTCTTTCATTAGTGCCTCATGCATTTCCGAGGTCCCCTATCTTTTTGACACCTTGCTACCGTCTTCTGTTTCCCCGGTGCTGCAGATGCACGCCGCTTGGGCCCCCGTTCATGTCGTGGAGCCAGAGCGGGTCGTTTATCCTCATCACCGACTGATTGAGGTCAAAATGGATTAAGCGCTTTTAGCTCCGCCTCAGGGCCTGGAGGCACCAGGGAGTGCGGCGGAAATGACGCCGTTAGCGCCCCAACTGGGCACAGGTGTTTCCGTCAGCTCTCTGTCGCGCTCTGCCTCCTAATGTATATTTGGCTTGATGTGTCCTCTTGATGACAAGGAGCTTTGAATCTGAACTCCTGTTATAGGACATTGTGTTTGCAGAAGGCCATCTCATGTAAAGCATTTTAGAATTAGTGCGGGATAATTGGGGGCTGTACATGTTACCTACGTGTCTGGGTTGTGGAGAGCGTGTTCTGCCCCCTCGTCTTTGTAGATACAGATTCGTCTCGCCTGCCTCTGCCAAACCTGCTGCATTAATTACCACACCGAGCCCCTCAGGCCGAGCACCGTACGGGAGGTAATGATCCTTGAATTCTCAGGGGTGGCAATGTCATGGGGTGGTAGGCAAATAACTGGGGGGCCATATGAGCAGGAAGATGGCCCGGCTAGCGGTGATTTAATCTGCAGGTGGGGGAGGCAGACTCGGCAAGCTGGGCTGCTACATGCCTCTGCAGGCAACGTGGGCAAATGTCTGATGACGTCGCTCCATGTGTCTCTCCTGTCCCTATGAAGTTCCTTTCTGTGCCCTCCCCCATCCCCATACCGTTCCTGTCTGTGCCCTCCCCCATCCCCATACTGTTCCTGTGTGTGCCCTCCCCTATCCCCATACCATTCTTTTCTGTTCCCTCCTCCTCATGGTGTTCCTGTCTGTGGCGTCCCCTTTCCCCATGGGATTCATGTCTGTGCTGCCTCCCTCATCCCCATGGCATTACTTCCTGCCTCCCCCATCCGCATGATGTTCCTGTCTGTGCCCCTCCCCCACCCCATGACATTCTGATCTGTGCCCCCATCCCAGTGGTGTTCCTGTCTGTGCCCCCATCCCCATGGCATCCATGTGTGTGCCGCCGCCTCCATCCCTATGACATTCCTGTGTGTTCCCCCTCCCTCGTTCTCATTCCCTTGGTATTCCTCCCTTCCCCACAGCCAGAGTGCATGCGCACTGCTCTGAACCTTGGTCCCCGACATTACTCCCATCATTACTCCCATCATTTCCTTGCCCAAAGCCAGACCACCTGTGTGCTCTGTGTGGTTTATTTAATAATTTATGGATTTATTTACTTACCTTTCTTGTCCATTTCTTGTGCTCTTGATCTCGGGTGTCTTGACTGATCGCTATCAAAGTGATTTCTTGTGATTAACCCATTTCAATGCCATGTCGGTCCCTCAGACGCCGTTCCTTTCTTAACACCCCCCCCCCCCCCATCTGAGCACATTTCAGAGGTCATGACTGACAGGTGGATTGACGGGCCGGCTGCGTCTCTTTGCGTGTCTCCATGCTGTCAGGTGTTATTTGCATCCCAACAGGCGGCTTGGTGCGTCGCCAGCATGTAAAAGCGCGTGCCAATGAAAGCGGAAAGAGCAGGGAGCCGCTTGCCGGCCTCTGCGAAAGGCGTAATCACATTACCCTAATCTCATTTTCTTATGAATTTCACATTGCCGACGGGCGTTAAAAAAAAATACATAAAACACACGCCGAGTCTGGTCAGATCTGAAATAGTTTTCTGACCTGTATCCCTTGTGCACTCAGTGAGCCTGTAATTTTCATAAACTTTCAGAGCACGCACACTGTATATCTTCTGGCTGACCCAGGAGAATGTTTCAGATCATGCAGATTTTAGTGGGTGAGCAGGGCAGGGCCATCGCCGTCTCCTGCCTGAGAGTGACCCTTATCCTCCCCTGCCTTCCATACCAAGAAAGGCTCTGATTTTCAAATCGCCCATGTTTTAAATTATTATTATTTTTTTTTAATTGCTATTATCTGGCCAAATGGGTTTAGTGTGGTGGTGTGTTTTCTTGTGCCACAAATTGAGTAATAGCACAGTGATTCATAGACTAATTAATCCTGGGCTTTGTGTTAGCTATAAATGGATTTGTCTGGAGCGGAGGGCCGTCTGACACTCTGGTCCTGTCGTGTGACCTGCCCCTTCCAGTTTGCACGACTCCCCTTTCCTGTGCGCCCAGGCAAGGCGCTGTGCATTTTCCCAGGAAACTGAGACCCATCAGCAGCGGTGACCTTTTGAACCGCAGTTAAATTGGACAAAGGATGGATGTAAACGTCTAGCATGCGGCTCGCCACTCACATGCGTCTGCGTGTCTGTGTGCGATTATTCATAAGTGTAATTGCTGACTTTTAATGTATTTCTATTATTGCCCTGTCACACTTTGATGAAGCTAATAATAAATATGTATGGTTTATTGTTTAATATTACTGAGAGCTTTGGTGTCTTACATATGAGTGCCCCTGGTAGACGGTGACTTTTTCCAACATATTTGTAATACTAGGAGGCACATTCAGTAAATAGCTAAATAAGTCCACATGCCCTCAGTCTTTTCCCTGAATGATTATATCTTATTCTTACATATATCAGCTATGCTTTCGAAGAAAATAAAACAGGGTGTATGTCCTTAAAGTGTTTTGCACACAATTACACTACTTCCTAAATATGCTTTCTGTGAACACAATCACTGATCCTTTTCCTCGTTATTATAAGGGAATTGCATTCGGGAGTAGAAATTTCCTAAGATACCAGTGGGGAAACGCCACTGTACATTAGGCACTGCAGTCTCCATGTGGAGAGGAAGTAAACAGGAAGCGCGATGGCCCCACTACTAGGTAATTCCATCTTCCCTTTCCTTAGGATGGCTGGCATTCTGTCGGGGGTGATTACAGCCCTCCAGGCCTTTCCTACCCAGCATCCTTTTCTTCGACAGAGATTCAAACATAGTTCAATTTGCAGGAAAATCCAGAGGCGATTTTAAAAAACTGAGATAACAGGAGCTGTTGACCTGCTTTTTTTTCTGTTTGCGCCCGAACTGGGCATGACTTTGAGGCACTTTCGGTATTAATGGGGATCGTTAAATGTCACTGTAAGTCAGCTTTACATCAGCGTGAAGGGCTGGCTGGCATTCTTAATTAATATGAAGGGCTCCGTTCCTGACTTTACGCGAGTATCCGATGGGGAAGTGGATATTTTCTCTCTGGTCTGCATGCCTGAATTCTGCTGCTTTCCGTTAGAGATGGTATCTTGCCTTTTTCTGTTGTGTGCTTAGAGACCATTTACAGCCAGTGAAACTAGGGGGATGCATGTTTTCTGTCTCAGCTGGAAATCATGTGAATAAGGTTATTTTGTTATGGTTTTGCCCAGCTTTTCTGTTTCGTACATTCAACGAGGTCACGGCGAATATAAATGCATGAATGCTAAACGTTTTTTTTTCTGCTTTTTTCTTGCAAATTAAGCAGAACTGTGCTCAAAACATTTCTGAACTCTGCTGAATTTATTTGTATGTTCAGCAAATAAGTGAGCATGTTGTCCTTTTGCTGCTGACAGGAGGAGGTCAGCCGTGATTGGAGGAGACCTCTCTCCAGGTGAAACAAGGTTACATGACCCCATCAATAACGCTAGGCAGCCACGGACAGCCTTGATGCATTGATTCCAGCTTTTTTTTTTCTATCTGGACAGAGTTTTACACACCAAATATTAAGTAACGTTTAACCTTTAATGTTAATTAGAAACATTTAATGAGAAATCAGCATTAAATGGAGTTTCAGAGTGGCCCTCATTAACACAATGATGACCAGATCGTATTAGAATGGAACCTCAATTGAATTAGACTACAGATTGGTGTGTCATTGCTCGAAGAAAGCGTAGACGTATAAGTTTTACACAATTCAGATGGAGCATATAAACTTCAACCGCAGACCGCATTGTTGGGAACGCAGGCGTGACGTCAACAGGGCACAGTCAGGCATGACGGTAAGAGCTCAGCCACTGGGACTGCACAAAGGACTAAGCACAGAATCACTCCAGATGGGCAAGTAAAACCCAGGAGGGTCAGTTTGGAACCAATATCAGAATCACATGCGACAGCGGAACTGTGACTCGCAGATGAGAGTATAAACATGGCGCACAGCATTTCTGAGAAATGGACCCACGATGGGGCTGTTGGCCGCGACAGCCTGTCCTAATTTCCGCTTTGCGTGACAGCTTTTTGCCCGTGCGGCTCCCATGCGGTACAGCACAGAGGAGAGCTATGAGAGTGCAGGCAACTCAGTCACTTATGTTGGGGTTTAATACACGAGTGGCAGGGTGGGGACGCCTCGGGGGAGGGGCCAGCCCTGAGGACAAGCCGCGCTATGTGCTATCAAAGGGTAATCGTGTTCATTTTCTGTGTGGGTGCGGGATGAATGACCAGGAGCTCTGGCTTAGCTCTCACAGGTTTACCAGAGGCACATTTAAGTTGGAGCGAATATTGTGTTTGCATCTGGGTTGCCTGCTTCTTTCTACTCTGAGGTTTTCCAGTAAATCACGCTGTTCGTTTCTCAAAAAACCCCTGTGTCCTATCATCAAAAGCCATGGTTAGTCACATTGCTGTGGTCTTCCTGTGCGCTGTAATGGTTTTACTGTAATCAAATATTACTAAGATGGATTATTCTGATGTTATGCATCAGTTCTCTTTTTGTGTGCTTCACACTTCACAGGCATATAGACACACATCCACATACACACTCGCCCCCACACACTCACGCACTCGTGTCCTCCCTCCCGCACGCTTGCATGATAATTTGCCATATCCTTCTTTTAAGGGAGTTTTGTGTAGCACATTGTATGGGACGATGTTATGTATATCCTGCCTAACATGGGCACAGACTTGTTGCCATGGTTACCTCCCATAGACTGCATCTTGGTCGAAACACGACTCCCATCAGCCGCGTCCCACAAAAAGACTTACGGTGGTCAGCCATACCTTCATTCGATATTAAACTTCTCATTCTTCCCACTCGAGGAGAATATCACAGAGGGAAAGTACAAGACTGAATGATTCATTACACAGGCCTGCTCTGTATTTTGAATATCACTATTCGATGATAAAAAGGCAGAAATTCCATAAAAGCTCTCCTAGTGTATTGGGAAAAGCTGATTTTGCTTCAGAGCTTCACAATGCCTCGCAATTTTAACACTTAAGCAGTTGTTTAAGATGAAAAACAGCTGTAGGACAGCTGCGATTGTTTCCAGTCGCCTGTATGATGCCAGCACTTCCCTATCTCTATAAATCTGACAGAATTCATGTTATTGCAAACGCACGGTTCCATATCATAACAAAACGTTGGTGCTGTGTAACAAGCACTTCAATTTTTTGTACATATTTCACCCTTCCTTTTCACTTTCGCTAGCTTTTCGAGGAAAAATATCCTGTCCTCGCTTACCTCTGAAATAGTAATAATGATTGGTAGTTGGGCACCTATACTATTACAGGTTACATTTTTAATTTGCCATTTTGGCATTCACTATTATATGGTCCTAAGTGATTACGCAAGACTGTGCTGTTAGTCACCCATCACCGAGGATTGTGACCCCTGTCAAATTTTATGAAAAAA
Organism: Gnathonemus echidnorhynchus; assembly: GCA_026776725.1. NCBI lineage: Eukaryota > Metazoa > Chordata > Actinopteri > Osteoglossiformes > Mormyridae > Gnathonemus > Gnathonemus echidnorhynchus. Next base: position 11,370,685 of record JAODJU010000014.1, read on the forward strand.
AAAGCACTAATAATCATTTGAGTGTGTGCGTGATGCAAGCCTTCGCAACATGTTGGAGAGCAGATTGCTGGTGACAACGGTGTCCGCTGTGCGCACTGGCAACCTTAAGAAGCAGGGGTGTTGCAAAAAGTGTGTCTCCCTGTCAGATGTTTATGGTCATTTCATTAGTATTTTATTTTCTAAAACAGTCTCCCCACTAGACTCTGCTGATTTACAGCTTGAGCCTCGCCGTTGACGCTGCACTAGTCATATCTGTTCGGGGTGGCTGACCTTGACTTTTGCTTCCTGCTGACATTCATGGACGTGCAGGTCTTGAATTGTGAGCATTGGGCCAATTGGGGGGGAGGGGGTGCAATAAGCTTCCTCATGCTTCTGTGTCCACGGTCTTCAGATTCCTTTAGAGCTGTGCCAACTGCAGGATGTTGCTAATTAATATTATACTAAACGAACAAGGAAATTGGGCTGAATGCTCTTCCTTTGTCTGTCTTACATTGTCATGTACAAATCTGCAGATTTTTAGGTATAATTACACCATGTACAGTTACGATCCATGGTTTTTGTAGATCATGCAGTAGCTAAGCGCTGGGTCATCCACTAATGGTCTTCTTGTGCATGTCTTGTCCCCACTGCAGCCTTCATCCGTGCCCCCATCCCTATGGCAGTGGTGCGGAGGGAGCTGTCTTGCGAGAGCTACCCTATTGAGTTGCGCTGCCCGGGCACCGATGTCATCATGATCGAGAGCGCCAACTACGGGCGCACCGATGACAAGATCTGCGATGCCGACCCCGCCCAGATGGAGAACACACGCTGCTACCTGCCTGATGCCTACAAGATCATGTCTCAGAGGTGGGTGGCTTCCCCTGCTGCCCCCCCCCCCAAAAAAAAGACAAAAAACAAAAAAAAACCACATTCTCCCATTTTTCTCAAAAAAGAGCACCGTCAGGGTGTCTAATATGTACGCATCACCAACATTACTGCCATTTGCAAAGTTTTCTCTGCTCTGTGTTGCTGTGGAGATTTTATGCATCAGCATTCACGGTAGGTTGTGGGCTGCCAGGATGGCCTGGTGAGTTCTTGGGGGGGTCGGTTGAAAGTAGTCAGTGAATGGCTCAGTAAGGTCGTGAGGAAGCATAACAGGGAGAAACACTCCAGTGGGGGTCACTGGGTTTGTGATGGGCCCATATGGGGGCCAGACAGTCCCCAGTGGTTATTCACCCTGATCAGGTGAACAGGGCTGCTAACAACTTAACAGCTGTGTTCAGTAATTTTTAAGATTTCCCCTCTGTTTATAAGGGGCAGTGGACAAAAGGCTTAAAGGGGCGACTTGTGTTTCGGAGAAGCTGAAGGAGCTGAAGGTGTCTTCATTGTACCCCCTGATCCTGCCTCACCTGCACTATGAGCCTGTAATCCTGCCTGTATGATCTCGAGTGCTTACACCCACATGCACGCACACTGCACGGGGCCTGCGTACAGGCAGCAGCTGCTGGGCTGTGGCAAGGACTCCCAGGGCGGGTCCGTGTGAAAATGGCCGGCCCGTTGCCAGAACGCCCTTGTATGCCCGACCGACGGGACAACAAAACAGATCAGTGCAGCTCGCAGAGCTGATGTCAGCCTGATGCTAAAATTCAGGGTTTTTCCATATGTTTGACTTTTTACACCATGGCTCTGCTTTGCTGGGGCTGTAAGGATATTAGTGCCCTTTTACGCTTGGAGTTTGATTTCACTCAGCATTGCAAGGAGCAGAGGAGCCGTCACATGGTTGGCATTGGCCCTTGCATACTCTTTGAGAAATAGCTGTCCCCTATGTCCCACAAAACCCTCCTAAGTCCCCTTAAAGTCTGCTCCCTTCTGGGGAGCCAGTAGTCTGACCTTGTGATCCAGATTAACCGTCGTTGGCATTCAGTTCATCCTACCAGTCCCCCGGGGGACCGAGGCCGGGGGCCAGAATCCATGCATCTGACCTCTAGCTGTCACCCACTTCCCTTCAAAGAGGAAGCTGTTTACTCTTTGAGGGCCCTGCCATATCAGCTATGTCAGACCCTTCCCCCCTGCCATGGGCACGTTTAACACGGCAGGGTGGAGGCATACACCATACATCAAAGTCTTAATACGTGAGAGTCAACGGGTTATCGCGATCTGCTCTTTCACATAGACGCAAAGGCAGATCTTCAGGTTTATGGCTGGGCGCAGGAGGACCACTAAATGGCCCTCGCTCTGAACAGAGCCCCAAGAGCGGCTGGCCCAAACCACTCAGTGCATCATTTCCTCTGACAATACCCCAACACAACCACCAACCACACTGAGTCGGATACCCCATAATCTAACATTCCCATAACATTCCTGTTACGTTGGACACTCCAGCAGAAGGAAACGGTCTGCACTTGTCTGGACATGCGATGTTGTTGCTCTCATATGTATAGAGAAGTAGCAACAGAATAAATTATTCTGTCCTGTATGGCACATATGGATTAAAATCCATTTCAGTACAAAAATATTTGAAGACCACAAGCATCTAATGAATTGGAATTCTTCACAATCCATTTGTGCTTCAATTAATGTAATTATTCCATGGCACTCTGTGGTCTGCCAGCTCCTCGGGTAAAACCCAATCTTGATGGACGATAAAACTGAACAACAGTTCCGATGGTTGTCCCCCTGTTTGTAGGGGGTGCATATCATGTGGGGTTTATTTCTTGGTTTAGCATTCAAGCATTCAGGAGATGCTGGTCTTCCTTGTGATGTTGTTGCTCAAGCGTCCAACAGTGAAATCAATTTGCTCACCATGGATTTGAACTGGTGACCTTCCAATGACGGGTACAGCAGCCTAACCCACTTAGCCTCACCCTGCCCCCCTACTAGTAAGGCACTTGGTCGTACAACATGTGAGGCCGTCAGACACAGAGCTTGAATTTTCCTATGGTCTGTTAACATGGCTGTTTGGATAGCCGTACCGCGGTTTGGAAAACCATACAGTCATGCAGGTAAATGAATGAATGTTACATTTTTATAGTGCTTTTTAAAGACACCCAGAGTGCTTTACAGAACCAGCTGGGAGCCTCTACAACCACCACCACTATGTAACACCCACCTAGATGATACAATGGTATAAATGACAACAACTGATGTGCACAAAAGCACATGCGTTTATACCGAGCAAACCATATTCTGCTGCCTGTCATTCCCCAGCCAAAGAGAACATGAGGCAGCCACCTGAATCCATCCCTTATGCCGCCATCTCCGGCGGACGGATTCTTCAGTGCACAGAGAGACATGCCCGAATCTATCCCCATGTTCTTGTCACGACTGACATCCACACGGATTTGCATCAGGCTGGAAAGTCTGACCTACTTCAGACTGTTTATTTTATTAGATTTTATTTTTCTGTAAAGAAGATTAGCCTTAAACTTTGATTTTTTTCCAAAACGCTCTGAAACACTTTGACTGTGATGTTGTGCCGTAGATGAATTTTTCAAACACAAGTGGCTAGACGTAGCCTGGAGGTTTATTTCCTTGCCAAGCATCTTGCCTGATCTCTAACAAAACAAAATGACACTTTTACTTTCACGTTTTATTTTATCTTTTTGTTTGCTTCTAAGTGATGCCTCGCAGTAGGCCTTTTGGAAAGGGGCTGAGAATATGCTGACGTAACATCAGAGCGGCTGGCGATCCGCGTTAGGCCATAACGGAGATAAAGGGTCCTTTTCGAAAGGAAAACCGTGTCTGTATCTACTAGGGTAGATTTAAGAAAAACAATAACAGAAATGTTTCAAACTGTGTTTGGGAGGCCGGAGTTGGAACATCTGTGAGTAAGGATAAGGAGCAGGATAATTGTTTGTGTAATTGAGTTACCGGACAGCTCTGGCCTCCTTTATTTATGGGATGTCAGGCTCTGAGGATCGGAGCCTGGGGTCCCCCGCGCCGAGGTTTATGTTTACAGCTGTTCACAGTTTCCTCTCGGGTGGCCTTCGAGCACAGGATGAGCGAAATGCAAATATTTAATACCGAGTGGCTCGTTAGATCACCCAGTAATCAAAGCGGCGGGGGCCACGGCCTTTCAGGAGCTCCTTTGCCCAGCTTCTCAGACCCCGCCAACAGCCTCTGCATTTTTACAGTTTCCGCCTTGCACACATTGCTCTGAATATTACTTAACCACCTTAATTCAAGGGGAAAATGTTCCCTATATCAGCAAATAGTCTTAAGTGTTTGATTTCCGCCGGAAAATCCACCGCAAAGTGCTGTGGGACAGCTTCATAGACTAAGTGCCGATTTCCGTGAAAAACTCGGGGATACGGCCTGCAGGGGGCACGGAAAAGGCGTGTCCTTGGCGTGTGTGCCCATGGCAACCAAAATATACCCTGCTTTTATTGTGCTTCCCCCTTGTTGTCACTGTTATAGATAAGCTGCCCATTCGTCTATTAATCTCCTTACGAAATCCCACACCGTTGATTACGCGTGTTGTGGCAATGCATTACAGGGAGAACTATTTAAGCCTCCGAGAGCACTATATGGAAAAGTGCAATAAGATAAAAGGCTCTTACACCAAATTGTCTTCTACACTGGAAACAGTGTGCTGCCTGCAGACTACTCTATAAATGCTTGCCATGTTTAAAGATTACTTCTGGAATTTAAAGCCAGCTCTCTTCCACTCATTTCTGTTATATAACTTTCCTCCCGAATCGGGGAGCACTTAAACAAAGAGGGAAAGACAGGCATTCTTTCCTGCTTATTTCATACCACTTGTTATTCCTTCTCCCAAGTCTGTCATTTTTTTCCTCCTCCTCTTTCCCCCTTCCGATAAGAGCCCCCCCCTTACATTTGGCAATTAAATTTGCCCATCTAAGCTTTCAATGTGTGGCCTGGACACACAGGATGCTGGGAGTTTATCTACCGGTGAGTCGAACCCGGGGACCTTCTATCATGTGATTCTCACAGGCCCTGCGGAGGCTGCACAAAATCTAAATGGCAGATTCAATTACTGGTGATTGATAACAGGAAAAAAATGCAATTAAGTGAATTTTTGGCATTTTTATTCATACAGACGAGGTGACAAGTGGCTCTCTGTTGAGACGCGGCCCCACGCGGGCTCCCGCTGACTTCTGCAGGGGCACCAAGTGGAGGAGAAGGGGCCCAATTCTTTATTCGGCCGCGGGGCCACGTCCCATGCTGCTGCGTTCGAGCTGCCATGAAAAGGCCCATTGAGAGCAGGGCAGCTGGGGTGGAGGCTTGGCTGTCTGATGTGCCCATATCTCTCCCGGCGGGGCCGCCCCCCCCCGTTGCGCTCCTCTTTATTGGCAGGTGGGATCACATCTCTCCATGTGCGAGCTACACATCTCTCTACCTTCCTGCACGTTCCGCAGCCTGGAAATCTAAATGTCAGAATGGTGGCCATCTAACGAGCTGGATTACTCCGATGCAGGGGGTGGGGGGGGACTTCCTTTCAGCCTGACCTTTTCGTGGCCCCCCCAGCGTTTGGCCCTCACACATGGGGTTATGACAAAGCACGGATTTTTTTTTTCCCTGGCCAAATCGCGCTCTGCCCCGGCTTGTGATTTTGCCTTGGCCTTGAACTCCCCTTTTCACTCCCCCTTCCCTCCCTGACTGCCCCCCTCCCCCATCCCCACAGATAGATTTCACCCAGTCTTAGCAACCTACCGGAGCCCGTGGACAGAGATTGAAAATAACGGGAAGTCTTTAGCTACCTAAACGACGCCTCCCATACATTTAGATCCATCAGGGATTAGGCTCTCCCTAAGCTGGTGTTGGTTTTCATTTTGCTGGAGATGTGACGACGTGCTTGGGCATAATAACATTGTTCGAGTTGACGAAAGGGCCACCTGTTTTGTGCCGTGGCCTCCCCAGCCTGCTCTGAGATTGGGTGGGGCCCAGTTTGGGACCGATGCGGACCCCGGGATCTCAGCAGGTGATTGGTGCAGTCACAGGCACCTCCATTTGCAAAGGCATGCTCACGCAGGGCACCACAAACCAGCATAAACTGAGCGATTGGCCCGTCTGTGGATCCTCATTGCCACAGCACTCCAGTCGCCATGTGGTTTTGCGTTTTCATGGTGTCACTGTTTGTGCAATTCAGCTTTGCCTGCGCTGCGGGGTTTGTGTGGTACTATCGTTCCTACGGTGCCTATGATGGGTGTGTGTGTTTAAGGGCCGTTTCTCTGCTGAATATGTGATTGTGTGAGTACGATTGCATTTGTCTGTGCAGTATTTACATCTGTAGTGTGTGTGCAGCTTTTCCTGTGTGCGCAGTGTTTCCATGGTGTGAGTATGTGAGGTGTATGAGTGTGTGTGCGTGTTTGTGTGGTGTATGTAAACGTAGCGCATGGTTGAGGCATTTAACATGCGTGTTTCTGGCAGGCCTGCATGATTTTTTTCACCTGTGTCCTGTTATTTTGAGGAGCCTCTCTTTTTGAAGATATGTCTTGAGTCCCCTGTGACCCAGGGAGCTTCCCCTTAGAACCTGTTGTAGCTGCTGTCTTTGCCTGGGGATTAGGTTAGCCCCCAGCCTTTTGCGCCAAGACCTTCAAGCCCCCCCGCGATGCTGGATTGCTGGTCTTGGCCCCGGTCCAAAATTAACACTGTCCTGGCAGCACGGTGTCAAGAAGGGTGAGGGAGGTTCTGAGACCATGAACTCCAGCCTGATGGTCTGAGGGGCTGCTCGTATGAATCCATTCATGGGTTCAGGCCTTGTCCAGGGTTGGCTGGCAGGCCGCTGTACTAGTTAAGACTTCCGAAGCTAATGCATCAAGTTAACAGTTTTACTTAGTGGGCAGTCTCATTTCCAGTCGTAATACATGCCGACATGTTAAATCAGCTTCTTAAAACGTATGTACAGCATAATTCTGCATGTCGGTGGAAAGAAATGATCTTTATAAAAATAGTGTTGCATAAGGGCGCTGGCATCCTAACATGCGTCTATCCTACTGTAGTTAATTTTTTTTATTATTATTTTCATTTCACTGTCAGAATGTGTGTCTGTTTATGCAAATGGGAAAAAAATATGTGACATAATTTGGCAGAAAATGCCGGTGGCAAACGGCAGGATAGCAAATTGGTCGAGTAACAGCACCTATGATTCGGGATGATTGTTCAGTTCACTTTGCTTTCTTTTTCTGGGTGCCTTAGTCCAGGCACACCACCCCTCATAAAGGTAACTGGGATCATCTAGACTGACACTGCGTTGCTTTTCAGTGTTTACAGTGCCACCTTAACGTAGCCTTTGATGGTCTTCGACAAACTGTTCAAAACTGAAGACTTCCTGATAATTGTCCTTAAATGACGTGATTCCGTACATGTCTGTTTGCTTATGGAACTTTTGAACATTTCTGTACGGGGATATTAAAAAGATGTATTTGGTTTTGTTTGCATATGAGTTATTTATATTTTGTTGATGTAACCACCTGAACTCAAGTGATCTCTCTATCCATCCATTCATCCATCTTGCAGCCGCTTATCCAGTATGTGGTTGTGGTGAGCCTGGAGCCCGTCTCAGAGAGCACAGAGCAGGGACCACACACACTCACGCACACAAACAAACACACACTGAGGGGAATTTGCCAGTTCACCTAAATGCCTGTTTTTGGGCTGTGGAAGAAGACTGGAATGCCTGAAGAAAACCCATAAAACACAGGAAATCTGCACACACAGGAGAAGGGAAAGATTTACAGTCTCGCCCCTGGAGGCATTAGGTGACAGTGGCGCCCACTGAGTGACCGTGCCAACTTTAGAATGCACTAAATGGTTTTGATTAAAGGGCTGCAATTAACAACCTCGTTACAGTCTAGAACACATAGGCAACTCCTATCATTATACTGCCATTATTATTATTATTATTATTATTATTATTATTATTAATATTAATTCATTTTCCAACCCGCTTTATCCTATTGGGTCGTGGGGGGTCCGGAGTAGAGGTCGACCGATATGGGTTTTTTAATAGCCGATGCCGATATTTAGGACTCAGGGTCAGCCGATGGCCGATAT
>JAODJU010000014.1:11378779-11394082 GCA_026776725.1 Gnathonemus echidnorhynchus
TGTTCCACAGCAACAATAACACTGGGCTGCCCGCAGACGTGCCTGTCTGTAAATCGGCGTAGTGCACTCAGATATTGGCTGATGCCGATACCTTAAAAAATGCTAAATATCGGCCCGATACATCGGTCAACCTCTAGTCCGGAGCCTATCCCGGAAGCAATGGGCACGAGGCAGGAAATAACCCTGGACAGGGGGCCAGCCTATCACAGGGCACACTCACACACCATTCACTCACACATGCACACCTAGGCTAGGGGCAATTTAGTAACTCCAATTAGCCTCAGCATGTCTTTGGACTGTGGGGGGGAAACCAGAGTACCCAGAGGAAACCCCACAACAACACGGGGAGAACATGCAAACTCCACACACGTAACCCAGGCGGAGACTTGAACCTGGGTCCCAGAGGTGAGAGGCAACAGTGCTAACCACTGCACCACCATGCCACCCCTATAATTATTAATAATAACAGCGACAACAAAAGTTCAAGAATAATAATAATAATAATAATAAGGCAATGAGATATGTTGAGCAAAATTAATAGAATCTCCTCAAGGACCACTCTGTGTTTTTTCTTTATCAGGCCACTTGTTGGACTGCATTAGACACTGTCTCCTGATAGCAAATATGTCAGCATGTAACTGATTTAGTATTCATCAGGGCAAATCTCCATTCATGACATTTCACAGATTCCATCGTTTTCCACTGAGAAGATTGGTGTTGCAATATTACACACCTTAGGTATCCGGCATGGCCTCTGATTTCACTCTGGGTAAATCTGCCTGCTCGTTTTCTTGTCGATGCATTTTTTAGGCTTGATTTTAGCCCTTAAGGCTCGTTTGACATTTTGAATGGACCATTTAATTTAACCTAAGAGGACAGGCAGAAATGAAAGTGTTAATAACGTAGATTGCCTTGCGTAAATGTCCAGCTTCTTTTGTGTCCATGGCAACTAAAGGTGATCAGGGCCGTGGAGGTTGGGGTGGGGGGGACTTTTCACATCACACTGCTAAAGCATGTCCTGTTTTGAGGAATCAGTTTATTAATAAAAATTGGTAATGGGAGAACTGCTCCTGTCGATGACTTACAGCGTGCTCAGCCTTCTGTAACTCTCGGATTTGATTGAGCATACAGGTTGATGGTGAAATTCATAATGGACAAGCCACTACAAGGACCATAACGTGAGAATGGTGCTTTGTTGTTGCAAAATACGTTTCAATTTTATGTCCATCATAAGAGAGTTTTTCTTGCTTTGTAGTCTGGGTGTAACTGCTAAGTCCATCCATCCTTCCATCCATTTATCCAGCTTGCTGTCCATAGATACTGGTAAGGCAGAATAAAATGTGTGTGTGTGTGTGTGGATTAGGGTTATATTACTTTGTGGGGACCATTTTTCGGGTCCCCACAAAAATCTGTGAATGCAATCAAAAAATCAAAAATGCAGAAAGTCTCACATTTTGTTTGGTTACATAGAGTTAAGGTTAGGCTTGGCTAGGGGTTAAGGTCATTATGTTGTGATTAGAGCTTTCCCCATAGATAGGTGTTAAATGTTTTGTTTTCAAAATTAAGATGTAAAAATACATTTTAGACCCTTTAACAATGTCCATACCAGGCACTAGTCTGACATGTTTCACAAAACTTTTCCCTGTTGTAAAGACACATGGGATTTCTTAAGGACTCCTACTTTGCATTCCACACCCATGGTGCATCTCCAGAGGCTTCTTGGAATGTACGAGAGAGACACATTCTGTCAGCACCTCGGACACGCTCAATAACTCCAGTCGGACAGTGTCACCACACCAGGTTGGACAGAAATCTCCGGAATGTTCCATCCTGGGATGCTAGAAAGGAACAGAGTCCTGAACATTCCACCCAGCCCTCTTACTTACTCTCTGGCAGTCACACTGACCGTTCTCCATCGAGAAGATGTCAACCATCCATCTGCTGGCATAGGTGTATTGCCTCATGCGGGTTCATTGATGTCCAATGTCCACTCCACGAGCAGCGCTTCTTCGCACTTCTTCATCAGCTGTGAAAAGGCTCAATAATGGACACAAACTTAATCAGCTGCTGATGAAATAGTTGATGTTCCCCCAGCGGTTTTATGTGCTGGGTTGTTCACGCTGGCTGGACTGGCCCATGTCGATACTTCGCCTTCCATTTTCTGCACACTGCTGATGAATTAGATGCTAAATTAAGATGTTCCATCACACTGGTAAATGGCGTTTTTCTCCCAAAAGCGGCCATGAATAAGTCCCTGCAGGTTACCGCGGTGTCACCAAGGGCTTCAGTGCCACGTTTCATTAGGTTTTTATGTCCCCCGTAAATAACACCAGACAGACCAGAAAACTATTTTACAGATGCTGTAAAGATGAAGTTGGTTACTTGGATATTAATATCTGGTTTGTTTAATATCCTCATATCCTCAGTGTAACATTTGAAAAGAAAAACGTGAGAGAGCTGCCAATTTGAACATATATTTTTATATGTTTTTATATGTCGAATAAATAATTGTGCTGACAGCTGCTCACAGTGAGCCTCTGGCCTGGAGAAAATGATTCTTTGACGACAGTAAAAGCTGCCAAATAGTTATAAATTCACCTGAGATCCGGGCAGGCCTCCATCAGCGATGGTGAGAATTCACACGCTAATTCCAGCACTTTGCTGTTTTTAGGGGAAGCTTTCTTTGGAAGGCGCGGCTGCTGGTAGAAAGCTCATTAGGGCCGTGTTTTCCGCATACCGGCGGAACACACTGCTGTGGCAGGAATTGAGGAGAAAGCAGCGGATGCCGCCTCTGGAATTGGACATTAGGGTTTCCATGGTTACGCAGAATGGAAATTAAATGACTGAGCTCAGAGGCTACTCAGATTGTGTGTGTTTAGTTCTATGAAGTATTATGCGAAGGCAATTCTTTGCTTGGGACTTCTTTCATTCAAAGATTGGGAGCCAGTGACGGTTCAGCGAAAGGTGGCTAGGCTGGAGATGGGATTAAATTCTTTCTTCCCCCCACCAGGGCACTTCGCGTGTCCCCACATAAGCTTTTCAAGAGCACTTTTGACTCTAAATGGCATCTTTCTGAGCTCTCTGTGCGTAACAAACACGACCCGATGCATCGAAAGGCTGGACCCGCCGCTCTCACCTCTGCCCCCCGCCCCTCCTGCCCCCCACACCCCAGCAGCTGGTGCATTTTGCTTCGGGGATCTGAAATTCATGAGCTGGTTTTTCGGCACGCCGCACAGAGCCCAAAATAAAACACACAAATAAAAAGCCTGTGTTCAGCCGTCCTGGATACGGCGCCCACGGTCTCTGCCATCCGGGGTGTCAGTGCAGCCATGGCACGTACTTCACACACACTGCCCAGTACCACCAAGAAACACACCTATGTGATCAAAAGGGTCTCTTCATAGGAATTATACTTGAGAGATAAACCTTTTAATTTTATTGCCTGTATTTATACTCGGGTGCCCCAGCTGTGGGAGTGGCTCCCCAATCTGGCGGCCCATCTTTAGTCCGCGGTGTGTGTTTGGGGTATGCCAGCCACCCGGGGTTGCCAAGTCACAAGACGTCGCTCTTGGTAGGAGCAGCAACGCCACATTTGCTGGCTGGAATCTTCGACAGAGTGGAGCTAAGGCACCAACTGGGACGTTTCCGTGGCGCTATCCCCGTGGTGACGCCGCCCCCAGCCTTTCTGACTCCTCGCTGAAGAGATGGTACTAGAGGTGCAATTCCCTAAGGAGCTAGTGTGCGTGTACCATTTGCAGCCATTACTGTAGCACAAGCGTCTGCACCGTGTAACACTGTAATTCCCAGTGTGCTGCACGGGAGTCTCAGGCCTGCGTCTATACCTGCGATGTGACAGCATGCGTTCCTCCTTCCGGAGGTCTCTGCTTGCAGCGTTCCTATGGGAAATTAAAGTCCACTTAAAACGGAACCGTCATCCTGCAGCGCCTACAGTGGTTTCTTTACGCATTTCAGTGTGTAAAGAAACCCAGGAGAAGATGAACGGATTTCTTATAATGAAAGTGGTATTTTTAACTAAATGCAACCCAGGTCGTTTGGTTACGTTGTTTATTTTCCTGCATGACATTTATGGCAGTGACTTTTCTGGTTGAATGGGAAAATGACATGAATATGACAAGGGGAAAAATACTTAAATTGAAGAAATGGCTTTTTAGATACTATTGCATGTGACTTCCAGAATTCGTTCCGTATTAATGTTTGAATCCAGAAATTTAAAAAGCCTATGTTGTAAAACGATGCTTTTGGTTGGGCTCCCTCATAAGGAAGGTAGCCGTATCTCTGGACACATGCTGTAAAACACTGACCCTCTTTCCCCTAAGAATGTGCACTTCAGATGAAGGGATGATGTAAGTGTGGCACTGGACCTGAAGCCTGGGTGTTCTGGCTGTGGTTATTTTTTTATATAAGAAGTCCAACGGGAAGTTGGCGTTAGTGTAATTAATGTTTATTTCCACAGCTGCTGCATTTAATGTGGAGGACATTTCGCTTTTATTTATCTGATAATGATGGGTTTAATAATTGTCTTGGGAACTCCATAGTCGCGCGGCTCCGTTTGATTGTTTTGCCATCCTCCTAACGCGGGCCGCACTTTTGGCTCGGGGGCCAGCCGGCGGCCTTTGCATCTTTTACAAGATTCCCGTGCTTCCCATAAGCGGATGCTATGGGGCCCTGCCCCGCGGTTTGGCTTCAGCAGTCGGGAAGCCAAATAAAGTGCTGGTGTGCTGAAACTGCGGGACCTGGATTGAAGCTGCGTGAGCCCCTCCCACTGCGTCCTTAGCCTTTTTCACCAACCCATTTAGAGTGCTTCACCAGCCCCAGGAGCACTTAAGCCCCTCCTTCTTGTCCATTTAATTCCCACCCACTAATACGTTCAGGCTCATGTTCTTCTGGCTGCTTTTAAGCTCCTCCTACCACCTAATTTAAGTCCCTCTTTGTAGTCCGTTTGAGCTTCTCTTAATATGTTTGTCTGGCCTGTGAAGTGGTCTAGGTAGGCTTCTCCTGCTAGTCATTTTATTCTATTATTAAAACTCTTGACAGTTTTTGATAGTTGCAAAATATAACATTGTGGTCGAAATTCTGAACTTTCTACTTCAAATTATATATTAGGGAAGGTGCTGATACCTAGAAGAAGGGATGCAGGCCCAGTGTGTGGAAATAGTTCAGTTAAAGTGTGTTGCTTGTGGAGCGATTGTAGGTGCACGTCTTCTCTCTGGGCCTAGCTCTGAGGTACACAGTAATAGCTGATGGTGAGCCCCCACGCCAGTCCTTCATGGTCTCTTTAGTTCTGGGAAACTCAGTTCCCACTTTATTTTGGATATTCGGTGAAAGGCTATTTCATCATCTGGAGGATAGAAAACAAAAGGTTTTGCTCATATCTGAACTTTGCTTTGACCGAATGGTATTTCAGAGGATAAAGTCTCTTGTTTGATCTTGGTATTTATTCCATTTATGTGGTTCATATGGTTTACTGGGAAATACAGAAGTTTATCCTCCCACACTGACACATTGGAATAAACTCTTATGAATGTAAAACAGGCTTTCCCTTCGGTATACAAATTTTAGCATTTATCCGCTAAAACGATGACGGACGCTTAATTTTAAGACCATAACACAGCTACTACCCTCTAAACCGATTGCATTTTTTGCACAATCTCCGCCACATTCTTTAACTTTTCTTTGTTCTTGGAAGGATTATGCCAATGCTAAGAATGACAGCGTGTGAAATCTGGAAGTCGTTTCCTGTCCTGTGATTACACCCCGTAATTCGAAACGGGACAAGCTCGCCGCCCTGCTGGCCAGACGCACATGATATGCTGTCAAATTCCCCATCATCTCTGGCTCTGGCCTCGCGTGCAGCTCTGTGCAAAGACATAATCTGCGGGGTATACAGCGTAGATTAAGTGTGGTGCCGGTTATGAAAGGGCCCCACTCGTGCTTAGTGCTGTTAAGTGACTCTTTAAACTTCTCGCTGAGTGCCGATCGATTCCCCTCTGCGATGCAAATTTCTGCTCCTTCCTGCTGTCCAGTACTCCACCTTCATTCTTGTTTTATTTTCTATTAGGACTCGCCCCGACACACCTTTTTATGGCCCTGGCAGTATTTTTTTTTTTTAGATGCACCTAATAAATGCTTGCACAATGACTGCGTGTGAAACTCAGTTAAAGGAGAATCAATGGAGCAGCCCGAATGAGCTCGAAGTTCATATTTCCCTGGGAATCTCGTTGTGTTGCTATGCATCTCGCAGTAGCTTCCCTGACGTTGATCTCAGGACTTCCAGTTAATCCACATGAACCTGAATTGTTCCTCTTACACGAGTCATTTGATGGGCAGGTGAAGCGGACTGGAGTGGCGCAGCCACACAGAGGCCCGTGGTGCTGGTGTAGAGGGGGCTCCCCACTAGCAGTGTGCTGTAAGGTGAGGTGCTGCCATTTTCCCTGTCAACCGAACGTTTCACAGCCACTTTGACCGGCGGCGGGAGGAATGGGAGGCTGGGGAATGAAAGCAGCACTGACAGGAAAAGAAAGATGCCCTCTTGAGCATAATGTCTCTCTCTCCCTCCCTCCCCTCCTCCCCGGCCAACCCCTTGAAAAGAGAATTACAGAAATACAGTACAGAAACCTGGATGTTGGCCTGCGTACCTTCCAACGGGGTCTTTAGCATTTGAAGAAAAGGCCATTCTCACTCAGTTCAGATTGGTCTTAGATATGCTAGTAAGCAGTATCAAGGCTTCTGTTTTTATTTAAATTTATTCCGGAAATGGGAATTTATTGAGTCAGTTTTTATGGTAAACTGTGGTGAAGAGTCTATTTTTTTATACATTTTAAAACTCATAATTGTATTATTGATTGATTGACTGAATGATTGAATTGATTAGTCCCTAGTTCCTCTGCAGAACAGCAGGGACTACAGCCTTCGGACTGAGCCCATGGTCCTGACATCAGGCCTGATGAAACCCTGTGTAATTAAACATGGGTCTAGCTGCTTGGAGACCCACTCGGCCAACTGACACCCATGGGCTACAAACTGGCCTTTATTGTCTTTTATAGCAGGCCCTGATTTTATTAAGCTTTCATTTATCCTCTCAAATGGGACACATCCAGAGTCGCTAATCCGTTATTTGCGGTCCGCTCTTACGGGGGTGACTAATGATGAATGAGGTCATCAAGGCATTCTGGCCAAAATGTGAAAAATACCCAGTGAAAGTTTTCCGGGCAGAGTGCTGATGGTTAAATATTAACAAATAGACTGTCTGATGTTAAACAGGGGTGGGTCTTACTGTTGTTTGTTTAGCCAAGGATTCATCTGGGTCTCTATCTTTATGTTTTCAGGGATCTCTGTATTTATTTCTTACAGTCTGAGTGATATGAGAGTCTCAGCTGAGTGTTTTGGCTCATTACTCGATCCGGCTGTCAACAGTCGCCGGGTAGGTGGCAGATATCTGTGTGTCTCCTGATACTCCAGTATCTTCTGAGGACACACTGTAAACATGTTTAACATTTTGGCCGCTTTTGACAAGCTGCCGTGCCATGAAAACAGTCCCCCGAGAACGGAAAGTGCAGGGCCTACACACGGAAAGTGCAGGGCCTACACACGGAAAGTGCAGGGCCTACACACGGAAAGTGCAGGGCCTACACACGGAAAGTGCAAGGATGGAAAGGCCTCCTTTCTGTAATCAGTGTGAGACACCTACACATGTGGGTGCAAGAACTTCATGTCTGTCAATGTGACATGAATCCTGGGTTAAATAAAGGCTGGTAACTTGAAATAAACAAGGACTTTATTTTCATAATGGGATACATAGAGGGGCTAACATGCAATTGTTGGTTATGGTATAAACTCTAACCACTGCTTGAACTCTCACTGCTGGAGCCAGTTACCTAAATATAGTACAGAGCCATGCGAAAAAATATACAAGATGAGAAAAATATCTAAATAAATAAATAATCAGTGGCATGAGTAACTCAAAATGAAATGTAGTAACTAATCCGCAGAAATTGGCAATACTCCCAAAATAAACTGGTAAAATGTCTTCCGCATGTAATTCCATATGTAAATAAATTAAAATATGAATGTTGTCTAGACTGAAGCTAATTGAAACTGTCCATAATATATGCCCAAGTTGTGTTTTGATAAATTCTTATGTAAGTGAACTTATCAAAAGCTTTATACCGTGAACTGGGGGGAATGAAACTTTATTTGCCCAGGCATCTGTCAAAGCTGTATTTGTAATGGAAGTGTCCATAAAATGACCAAGACCGTCACACATCCATAAATCTGTACACGTTTTAATAAAGTGGTTTGCAAGTGAGGATATCAGCTTTCCAGGCAAGCACCCTGAGCCTGTAAGTGATTATTCTGCCCAGGACTCTGAGGGAGAAGCTCCACTGTAAACTCCACTGATTGGAGTGCATGCCAAGCCTACACCAGGACTACTTCCTGATGCGATTCCATCAGCCTATTGGCACTCTATCACCGGCCAATCAGCTTAAAGACCTTCTTATAAAAATCCTTCTCAGATGGCTCTACTCAATGCTGTCATGGGGAATGTTATGGGTTTCTTGGCCTGTGGGATGGTTCCTATTCATTTTCTGTGCATATATATCCTTTAAATCTACAGCATGCAAATTGTGTTTTATGGTGTCTCAGTGGGTAGCAACGCTGCCTCACACCACCAGGGTCGTGGGTTTGAATTTCACCCCCACTGTGTATGTGTTTCTGGGCTTTTCCTATTCCTCCCATGCTGTTCCCTCTGGGTTCTTGCCTTTCCTTTCTTAGTCCAAAGACACATGACGTGATGAATTTCTGTGTCTAAATTACCGAAAGTGTACATGAGCACCCTGTAAGGAATTGACTCTAGATGACCTTCTACTGGATCAGCAATTGGAGGATGGATAGAGTAATAGCATTTTGTATTCTTTTTTTGTTGTTCTTTTAACAGTAGAATAAACTTTACTGGCCCGTAAGGCAGTGGTGTTCACTGTAATAGACTGCATTCATTCTGCTTATTCACCCCTTAAAACCTGCAGGATCTCTTAGTAATATAATTCTGTTCTACTTTCCCAGACCTGTTTCACATGCAGTTACTTTTCCATTACAATGGAGCACAGGCTGGAAAAAGAGAAGGGTTCCTGATAAGCGGGCCTCTTTAATCACCACCGTGTTGCAGGAGTGACCCTTCTGTGTCTGACTGACATTTACAGCGAAGGAATTAACTCTGGAGAATGGACAGGCACCCCAGACGTGCGATCTGGCTGTCCTCAGGGCCAGCGGGTGACGCATTGTCCTGATTTAATAATGTAGAAAAGGAGATGGGATTTGCTGCCCCGACCCTGACCCCCCCCTCCCCCCCGCCATTGATTATTTACTGAGGAATTGGTGTCAATTAAAACACGAAAGGGTGATTTAATTGTATGGTATGACCTTGTGTGACATGTGTGGCAAATAATCTGTGAGAAGTAGAGAGGATGAACCCAGAAGCTGCCAGTGCTTTCTGATTGGTGGAACAGAGACATGTGATTTGACTTGCGTGTCTGATAAGGCCTGAAATATTTTATGTTTTTTTATAATGAATTTTAGAACTGTCATGTTCTACTTGATACATGGTTATTCTAATTATATTTTGTTAATGTTTTAATGTATAGGTTTCAGGGTTTTTAAAAGAATATATAAGGTCTACGTTGCGTTATGGATTCTGCAGAATATCCCATCCATTTTATAACTTTGTATCTGCACTGGGGGTAGGTGGGGAGGGGGGTTGGCAAGGTAAAAGACTGGGGCACAACTTGAATGGGACAGCAGTCCATTGCAGGGCACACAGTCAAACGACTTTGACTAACTGCATGTTTTTAGACTGTAGGAGGAAATCTGCATGACACAGAGGGAACATGCAAACTCCACACACAAAGAGCAGAGGTGGGATTTGAAACCCTTTACCTTGGAAGTGTGCTACCCCCAGCTCTTTCCTCTTACCAGAAAAATCCAACTCATCTGGCTATGCTTAAGCAAATTGTGCGATTTCCACAACCTGCTATTTATTTTGCCATGGAAAAAGTGTACCCACTGTGTGTTAGCTAGATAAATGCCTTTACCATATTCCATAGCACAGATCATGCACATTTGTGACAAACCACAATGCATACAATGACAAGCAACTCAGGGAATATCCTGCTTTTACCCCTAGGAGCTGGAGCTGTCCCCCAATGCCATGTTCCACCTGCATGAGCAGTTACTCAAAGTGGCAGGGTGGGTGGATGTAGTAAAAGAGGTTCGTCTTAACCAAAGAGGGTGCAGTCAGTCTGCACCATACGTGGCACACGATCAAACTGGTGCAATGAGGTTGGGGAGTAAATCCCTTTTTAATTTGGCATGCAGAGCTGGATGCAGAGCTGTCAGGGGGCGTCGGGGTGAGCTTTTATCTTCCAGGGCAGCATCTTCCTCGCAAGGAGGCTCCGCTCATTATCTGTATCCGGGTGAGAGCGCCCCCCTGTGGAGCTGGCTCCCCATCGTGTATGCGCGCCCCTTAACCGAAGCAGCAGCGGACCCCCGCCCCGGGCTGTCCACATGCATTTTTTTAGCTGTAATGATGCATGGGTAACATTTTCCCAGGTTACAGTGTGGTCAGTCAGGTTTGTAGTCACCAGCAAGGGGAGACTCTTCACTCCAGTTGCATTCGTGTCCGCAGGGGCGTCGCCACGGTAATGGGAATGAATCTTATTTATGGTGGCTCCTGTCCCCAAGTGCTTCGCTGGATACTCATGTGTGTCTGATGACTTTTTTTAGCTAAAGCCACTTAGAAATTGGAACTTTTTATGAATAAATACTTGCTGTTGGAGTACCTGTGTCTGTTCTGTTCTTTCGTTTGCCTCTTATTTGTTTGATTCGGTCTGTGGAGAGTTAAGGGAAGGCGATCCAATTAACAAGAGCCAAATTTAGCAGTTGGCAGCAGGGGGGAGGAGCACGTTGCAGCCGGGTTGAAGTGCTGCCTCATTCAACTCTATTTCTGCAGTTGACTGACCCAACTTCATCATATCGGTCATGGCCTCTTGCCAGCCTGTGCCCACCTCAGGTGATGGCCGAGGATGGAGTCTCTCTGAGGCAGTTTGATGAGCGTAATGGCCAGAGGTGGAGATTTCAGGTCCAGAGAGTACAAATCCAGACCAAGATTTTGTTTCAACCAACCAGTTGAGTTCTCTGTGACTGTGACTCTTTATACTCAGCTGGTGGGTTGAAACAAAATCTTGGTCTGGATTTGTACTCACTAGACCTGAAATCTCCACCTCTGGTAATCCCAAGTGCGATCATTTCTTTTATTTCAAAGTCATTCAATCAGAACTGATATTTTCCTCTGGACTAATGATGTTTTCCTATTGTCGATGAAGCTGCGAGTGTTGAGCAGTGCAGTATAATTTCATTTAATGACCTTCCTGGTTTCTGTAATTTTTTTTCTACAGGTGCAACAATCGGACGCAGTGTGCAGTGGTGGCAGGACCGGATGTGTTTCCCGACCCATGTCCCGGAACATACAAGTACCTGGAGGTTCAGTACGAGTGTGTTCCATACAGTATGTATCACGCCGCTCTGATTCACGCTTCTCCCAGTAAAAATAAATGTCATTCTGGTGGGGGGAAGGGAAGTGGGACTTGTTTCAGTGTAAATGATTTTAACAGGTTCAAACTATACCAGAGGTGACCATTTTTTGTCATAATGTGAGGACTGCAGTTAACTTGTAAAATCATCTTGTAACAGCATAAAATATCCAACCAGCCCCCTTTATCGCAAAGTGAGATTTGTTGTTAGCTAGATAACTAAACTAGATTTAAGGTACCGAAGTTTAAATGGACTTTATCTTTTTCCACTTACATTTAGCCCAAACTACTGTAAATTAGACAAGTAATCTTGCCGATCCAAAAATCCAGCTTTGTGATTGATACAGTCCCCAGGACTACTACTACTACTGCTACCACTATTATTATTATTATTATTGTCCTGTCAAGACGGTTTCATGGCATGAAAAACCACTTGGTTCTGTGTAGGTGTACAAATGCTCCGTAAACTGAAAAAGTATTTTATTAAATTTTGGAATTTTATTAAACAATCCTATAAGTTATAGACTCAAAAGCCAGAGAGACTTAAATCATATGTGGCATTTGTTCCATCTTCCTGGGTCAGTATTTGTCGCCTTGTGTTTCTTGGTGCTCCCCAAAGTTTTCATGCTATAAAAGACTCCTGGCTAAATATTTTAAATTGTCAGTATCCTGCTCTGTAATTATTCAACACTATGTTGTAAAACAGGATATTCTGGCTGAAGTAATTATCATACGTCTTGAAAAGGAAATAATTGGGCTTCAAGTGGCAAGGAAAAAAAAAAAGTATATGAAAAATGTACATTTTTTGTAATACCCTAGTATTTGTATATTCTGTCAGGACATTTTAAAAAGGTCATTCTGTAACGCTGTGGTGGTATTTTCAGCAGACATTGCCTCTGAAAGTGCCTGTGTATATAATAAGAAAACAATCACAATGTAATTAATAAAACTGTTACTTGCAGCAAAATAACATTCAAAGGAAGAATTCATGGCCTCGTCGGCCCTGGGAGCACTCTCCCGAAAACTGACCAGCTCACTGTGGCGTTTGAAGGCCTAAGGTTATTACAGGAAATATCACGTCTGGAAAGTGTCCTGAGACACTCGCAATGAAGCCAGTGGTTTCCAGAACAAAAAAAATGTCTGGAAATACTGAGGTGAGAAGAGAATCTCAGACATAAAACAGAGGAACAAGTAGGCTGGGAAAAAAATGGTTGACACAGGAAGCACACAGCTATTAGCATTTAACATTTGGCACAGTTTTTTTAGCCAGCTTCGCCGAGGAGAGTGAGATTTACCAGCTCAGGGAGCCCTGGCCGTCTTACGGAACCAGACGTCGTACGCTGACTTAACCTCGTTTGCTGGAATTGACTGCCCCCTAACCCAGGG
The DNA here is from genome assembly GCA_026776725.1 of Gnathonemus echidnorhynchus. Taxonomy (NCBI): domain Eukaryota; kingdom Metazoa; phylum Chordata; class Actinopteri; order Osteoglossiformes; family Mormyridae; genus Gnathonemus; species Gnathonemus echidnorhynchus. The sequence goes on from JAODJU010000014.1 coordinate 11,391,769, forward strand.
GGAGATTCACTCCAGCACAGCTGTGAGCCATGCCGATTTCTCATCACGGGGGCTCATGTGACTTCAGACGCAAGTATGAATGTTTCCATTGACAATTTACCAGCAGCTTTGTGGTCAGCAAAAGGCAGCAGGCAAATGTGCAAATGATGAAGATCCAGGAAGGAACTATTTATGTTCTGCTGTGTTAATATAAATATATATATAGGCAAATACATTTCTGCATTTCCCTGCCAGTTGTTGCATATTCCCATGTCATTATCATTGATAAATTTAGTGTTAATTATAAAGCAGCTACAAGTATTTTGGGTTATTACTAGTGTCACTATGTATGTGGCAGCATGCATGTCGTGTCAGTGTTTGATCTCATTGTGTATCATATCTACATAAACATAGCTTTCTGTATGAAAGATTAGCCTTTGTCTATGGCGTATGCCAGCTGAAAATTGTGGCTGGTTTATACTGATACCCAAAGTAGCATCCCCCCAGTGCAACAAAATGAGCATTTTGGTTTGTTAACAATAACAATAACATGGGGACATCACAATGGTCATTACAGAGTCCACAAATCAGCCTAACGGGAGATATTTAGAATGTGGTGGAACGCAGACACATCCATAGGGTGAGCATGGTGCCCGTTATTTTTGGAGTCTAACAGTCTAAAGCAGGAGCGAAACACAAAACCGGCAGCTTTCTTTCAGAAATGATGCTCTGATTACATTCATGATGTGTAGGAGCAGTCGCTAATGCCCAATCCGGGGCTTCACGTGGTGAATATCTCCATTGACTTTATTATGTATTGCATTTTATATATCCAAGACAAGAGCCTTGGAGCACAATTGCCTGAGAAACATTCAATTATCACGCAGCATTTCTACCAGATGGACAGCATGTCTGGCGTGTAGACCAGAAGATTAAATAATGCAAGTCTGAAACCCCATTTGTGCCTCAGGGAAAGAGAATCAGATATCTTTAAAGCGTTATACTGATATTGAGCCTGTGTGCAACTGGCAATAAGACAAATGGCAGGTATTGGATAAGAAACTCATTTTGTTAGTTTCCAAGTGGTACTTCAGCCTCAGTGCAAAAAGTGATCAGGGCAGGTCAAATGAAGACGGAAGCTGTGACCGGGTTCAAAGGCCAATCAAGGAAATCAACAGTATTTTTCTTATTAATTGTGTCTGCCCATGATGGGTCAGCGCCCCATCCTGTGTAATTCCCTGCCTTTCACCTGTAACTTCTGGGATAGGTTCCAGACCTTCACAATTCTGCATCGGAGAAGCGGGTGTAGGAAATGGATGGATCGCACATATGGGCTTCAGAAAGAAATACCACCAAGAGCAAAGAAACAGCCACATTTTCTGAGATTCATAGGTACCCCCCCAATTTCTTCATTTTGAAAAGCAAGCACTCTCACTCCAAAAAAAAAAGACATTCTGCTGTTGACCTCCCAGACCTTCATACCATTCAGAAAAACACCTTCTTGATTCTCCAAGTTGGAGTTTTTGGGATTGGAGCAATTTGTACATTTTAAGAAGTATTAAATTAGTCCTAATTGCTCTGCAGTCACAGCAGCTACACATTTATTTTTCTGATGAGCCTAAAGAAAAGCTTGTGTTTTTAAAAATGGCATGCCATGTCATTCCTGTGTGGGCTCCCGTAATTGGAGGTAGAGAATTAACAGGTTGTCTTCTTAGTGAGAGGGTGGACTTGTGACCAGGAAATAATCAGATAGTGGAGGCGAAAGAGGCTCGCCACGTGCAGTCCTGCAGGGCTGGGGGGTACATTGGTAGAAATCTGAGAAGGATTTGCATGGAGGCAGGACTTTATAACACTTACAGCATCTCAGCCGGTCACCCATATTACTTTCTGATGGTGTGTTCCCCATTTTTAATGAATTCTTCAGTAGCTTAATGTGCTTCTTCAAGTGCAACCTGTTTTCCTGAAAGATGAAAGATACAAATGATGTAATGACTTATAAGAAGAGTTTCAGTTTTTTGGATAAAAGCTATGAATTTTAATAACATTATAGCCATCTTTATATGAAACATCTGACATTTAGCAGACACTTACCCAGAGCATCTTGCACAGTTTACATTACTACAAACTTCCTAAACACATTTAAACAGCTGGATATTTACTGAACCAACTGGGCTTAAAAGCCTTACTGAAGGATTGAATAGCAGAGACCTATCTCAGGACTGAACTAGCAATCATGACCAGCTTCTTAAATGAATGCCTGTAGGATCACACATGCACATATCACAGAGCTTAAATTCCAGGTGGCCTGAGACAAGGCCTAGCCTGGTACGAGAGG
>JAODJU010000014.1:11419474-11447885 GCA_026776725.1 Gnathonemus echidnorhynchus
GGCAGGGTCTTACTGGCATGTATACAACATCAAACAAAATATACACATAAATAATCATACATAATAATCTACCAAAGAACAAATAATTTAAACAATTTAAAGTATAAAATGCATAATAAAAGGCCCTAGGATCCATCTATCCACCCATCCATCCATCTTCCCTGACCGCTTACTTATCCAGAATGGGGTTGCGGTTTTTGCTATAATATTTTGGATGGTTTTTCAATGCGCACACATTTGTTTTACATTACATTTTCCCAACTGACCACATTGATTTCGCTGATTGTCATAATGGAGATACCGCCTTTAGTTCCCGAGGCCCTGAACATGCGTGACTGGCTGGGTAGCACCGTTAAGCGGGTGCAAGAGGCGACCTTCGAGCTCTGGGACACTGCCCGATGACTCTGCACTTTGCCGCCATTTCCCAGCCTTCTGTCGTTCCAAAGTGACGGTCAACAAATCATCTTAAACCTCTGCCAAAGGATTTCTTTCCCCATTGCCTTTCTCTGTGGCTTGCAGCGCTTGCCCTAGTCCAATTCAAGCTGTAATCGCGTGCAGTGGACAATGGGAGTAGGCCCACTGGCATGTGCCATGATGTGCATGGGCGGTGGGGGGCGGGGCTGTGGCGGCTGCTGGGGGGTGGGGGGGAGATCTTTTGTTTCATGCCCCAGAAGAAACTCCAGTAGACTGTTTTCACGGTTTCTTTTTTAAGGATTTTTTTTTTCTTGTGGCCACTGAGAGCCTGGGTTAGAACCATTAACTGTGCTGTACAACTGGATAAACCATTATATTTAACCATGAGTAAGGTAGGCCGGCTCAATGAGCCTGCAACTGAGTGAGAGCAAATGAAATCTGCTCTAGATGTTTGGGGCGGGAAGTGGGGTGGCTGAGGCACGTAGAGGAAGTCCGATGGTCAGGCCAGCGTCTAGCTCCTTCAGGGCTCCATCCCCCCCAAAGTCCTGAGTCATGCTTCTTATGTGCTGGCGGGGGTGCAATTTGAGCAGAGAGGGTGGGCAGGCCTAGCAGCCCAGGGGAGGTCAAACGGTGCACTTATGTTTCCTTGCACTTGTGTATTATTTCAGCCTGAGTATTTTAGTAAGTGCAAAATGGACAGAGATGGAGAGAGAGTTTGACAGCCACACCTACACTGGCATCATGACAGGGTAACCTGGGATGACACCGTGGTAAACTGGGGCAAAGCTGTGTTGATATTACGATGACACGGTGTAGCTATTGTGTGGACACGGTGATAGTCTGCAATACTTTGGGGGCTGTATTGATATTGTAGTGACATTTTAGGTTGTAACTCTGGTTGAAAACAGTACAGGAGTCTAGTTGTTAGTCCATTTTTGTACATTTAGATTGTTTATTTGTCATGAGGATGAAGTTGTACTTTATGTTCATGTTTCTGTGTCGGTGCATTCATGTCTGGGACAGTAGGAAATGGTGTCATTTCATGAATTAATAAATTGTTTTCGATAAAGTGTACTCCAGAGTATATAAAATAACATAGTTCTGTATCACTGTATGTATTCTAATGGATCTTTCTAGGGAAGTCATTTTCGGTATTACTTTGCATTTAGTTCTTCTGTATATATGTATAATGTTGTTTGTCTTCTGGGAACCAGTCAGTCATAAAGAAACGTAATGGCAGAGACCTCCCTCACTGGCGACTGTTTGTTTTCCCACTGGTTTGTTTTGTCTTAATTTTACCCCCTTCCGTCCTCCTCCTGCCCTCTCCTCCTGTTTGCGGGTGTCGTTAAAGGATGGTCTTCACCCCTCCACCAATCACAGGCTGCATCCTTAATGGCAACAGAGGCCCATTTTCTGCTCAGAGCCATAGCGGGATTCACGTTCCGCTTGAACTGATAGCTGATGACATGAAGCTGGTGTATGTCTGTGTGTGTGTCTCTGTGTGCGCGTGTCTGTGTTCGTGTATGTGTCTGTGTGTGCGTGTCTGTGTTCGTGTATGTGTCTGTGTGTGCGTGTCTGTGTTCGTGTATGTGTCTGTGTGTGCGTGTATGTGTCTGTGTGCGTGTCTGTGTTTGTGTATGTGTCTGTGTGTGTGTGTGTGCGTGTATGTGTCTGTGTGTGCGTGTCTGTGTTCGTGTCTGTATGTGTGTGTGTGTGGATTATGTTAATATTACATTGTGGGGACCAGCAGGTGGGCAGAACCAGCCAGAGAGACTCAAGAACTTTAAAGAATGTCTATGGGAGAAATGCCCAGAAAAATCACAACATAGCATGGGCTTTCAGTTTTTGGCTATAAATAAAACAGAATTCTGCTATTGATTTGTTTTCAGAAACACAAAATATGTGATTAAATGCACAAAAAAATTATTTTAATGCATTTCACTCCAGGAGTACCTTCCAGAAAATTCCTCCAGTTAAAATCATATTGAACAACAGCAGCTCATTCTGGGAACTCGTATAGAAACTGTTTTCTTTTGTGTGTTTCTTGTGAGTGATTATGAACATTTTCATTTATACGTATATTATTCACTGCAGAATCCTCGGCTTTCGTCCCGGTTGCTGTGGACACAACCACCTCCAAGACAACTGCCAGGTTGGCAACGGTCACCTTCTCCACCACCACAAGGGTCACTGACATGTCCACCACCAGCCCACGGACCCGGAGTACCACCACACAACGGCCAGCAGAGGGCATCGTCCCAGAGGTCACCACCCGGCCCGCTCCCTCGTCCCAGCTACCCAACATTGCCTTTGACTACTGCCACCCGTTGGAGGAGGCGGGAATTTCCTGGCCCAAGACACACCGGGGACAGGTTGCTAGGCAGCCGTGTCCTGCAGGAACAATAGGTAAGGTCTCCTTATGGCATTCCATAGGAACATTATGCTTAAAGAAAACAGAAAGTCCTCTAGCAGGTAAAAGAAGTCGCTTTGTGTAATTTGCATTAAAATGTCAAGACCATCTCTAGGGTCCTGCTCATTCATCAATATTTTGAAGAATTCTTTTCCCCCCAGAAGAATTCATTTATACACACTGATTTTTGCAGCCTTTCAAGAAACTGTGTTTTTGCCCCACCAAGAAGCATACATTTCAGAATATATGGGGATTTTCTATTTAGTGAGCACATTTTCAGTTTCTTACCCTGTGATATTATGAACGCAGCATATATATATTTTTCTCCAATGCTAATCTTCACGGCAGACTTCCTGAAATATGCTTCAGTGACAAAAGCGGGGCGTTCTGTTTCACGCTATCGATCATGGCATCGATTGCCTTCCTTCCGTAATGTGTGCATATCAGGCCGGGGTGCTGAGACTAATAGGTTATCACAAGCGATGATGGTAATTGGCAGCCATGGATTTGTTTGTCCTAGAGACCTGACGAGTAATTTAGCGCCTCAGATCGTGAGCTGATCTGGACGAGAAGGCGCTCTCTGCCACAGGCGAGAGTCCGCACTCTGGTGCAAGATGTCAGAACCCGGTTGATGTCATTAATCCGAAAAAACCCCACCCCCTCCTTTCGGAATGGAAGGATGTTTTCAGTTTTTCTGCTTGTTGAAGTGATATGCTTCCTCAGCCTTCGGTCATAAAAATGCTGTTTCCCCCAGCCCAGCCCTTGCTGTCAAATTGTCTGCATATTTATCACTTTGGACTGGTAACAGGGGGGTCAATATGACCCCCACCTCACCACCCCATTTGTGGGGTAGCCTCCTCCCACTATCCTCTTCAGGAACAAAACAATCTGACCAAATTAATGGATGCTTACAGCAGCATGCTGAGATGCTGTACTGGCGGAATTAATCATTTTGGATGATGGTACAACCTCGTTTAATATCATTAACATGTCCCTCATTTCCCAGGGCTTGGATGAAGGTGATAAAATAGTTTAAATATACATACACCATATGAAATAAAAGGATTTTCATTTTTTCCCTCTGAAGAAGTCATTGAGTCAGTCTTTGGTATTGATGCTGCTGGGCCTTCAAATATTTACTGAATCCTCCTGGATTTGACAGGGAATGCTCTCATCTCAGCTCTTCCTCCTCACATCTGCTGCTTCTTCCTCCTGTCTCTGTCAGTTTTTCGTGCTGTTAAACACAAAGAGTAGATGCTAGAATAATTCACTGTGACTCTTCACTCTGCATTTTATACCCCCTCCATGCTGAACTGGCTAATAAGGGAGGCAGGTTAGCGTAGCAAAATGGAAGGTTATCCTGAGGGAAGATGGGTTTTTTTTTTTTTTTTTTTATTGATGGTCGTTTTATTGTTTCCCTTCAGTCCTTTTCTTCAGTTCAGAGAATCGTCAGCATTGGTGGATGCAGAATCTAGCAGCTGTACAAGGCTTTATTTGAAGCATGTAACATGCCTTCAAAGCCACTTGTTATTGGCCATTTGGGAGTCTTGCAGGCCTCCGGAAGTTATTAAAAAAATTGGCAGGAACATTTATTTTGCAGGTTGGAATTTAAAAGTAAAACAATCAATAAAGTCTGCAGATTTGGTTTTAGATGAACTCCATCAAATTGAGGAGCAGAGTAATATGACTGAACAAACAGACCAGGGCATTAGCAGCAGATGCTGCATGAACAGATGGAGGAAAAAGAACAATTAGATCAAGTCAGGCACAGGGTTGGAGGTGGGAACGACATGCCTGTCCCCAGTGTGAGTAACCAGAGCGTGGTCCTGATATCTATCCGAGCGGATGGAGCCATGCTCCATTCCTCCTGAATGCTGAGAAGCAGGGTCATGCAGGAGGCTCCGCGTTTAAAGTTATGTCATCACGGGCTGAACCACTCTCCCTCGCAGGGACGGCCACGTACCTGTGCACCGACGCATACTGGGACATGCAGGGCCCGGACCTCAGCAACTGCACCTCCCCTTGGGTCAACATCATCACCCAGAAGGTAAGTCTCGCTCAATGCGATGGTCAGGGGGATGTAAACAGATGAACCAGACAGCTGCAGGAGAGGACAATCGTTCAGAGGTTCTATAAATGGATAAATGCAGGAAGCTAAGTTAGCATGATTCCAGGGGCCCCTGAGGGATAGAGGCCCTACAAACATAATTGGATTGGTCTCAGTTGGGGGGCCGATATGATGTGCTAGGCCCAAAATCTCTAGCAGTGCAACTGCCATTACTACAATGTACGCTATGAATTGCTTTATAAACATGTATGAAAGTATCTTGCTTTATGATGATTACTGCCAATTCTGATGGCTGCTAGGGCAAATTGTGGTTCACCCACATTTACTCTGTAGTAGCGTCATCTTTAAAAAAATCGTGTTAAACTCCGTCCACCCTGGGCTGCGTGACTCTTGGTTTTCATTTCATCTGGCTTAATCTGTCACGTTAACATTAGTTTAATTAACATTCATAAGGATGTGTTTCCCTCAGAAATATAGTACCGAAATTGGCCCTTCACGTGGCCAAATTAGCTGAAATTGTCAAATGGATGTTAGCGTCCCAAAAGCATAAAACGCTGAAACCATGGTGCTAATTGAAGTTAATGCCGAAATTTCCGGAAAGAAGAATCTGAACGTCACCTAGTGTCAGTTCACAAAGGGTTGATTTAACGACCCACAAACCCCCCAGACTCTGAGGGTTCCTCAGACACCCCTCCCCCACCATATGCCCCATACCTTAATCAGGTGACTTTTGGGAAGAGGTCTGAGCCCTGCAGCAGACTCGGACCTCCTCTGAACAAACTCACAAAGAACTATGCCTCAGTCTGACTACTCAATTAAGCTGGCAAAGGAGAATTTGGGGCCAGCACACAGTACACATGCCTGTCCCATCAAGGGCCTGAGGTTTCCATTCTTCTGTGTTCCATGCCTGAGGAGGAAGAAGCTGAAAATGTACTCTGTTTTTTGTCCTCATTGGGGCTACAATGGAGTAAAAGATTAACATCCTGCCAGTATGTGTCAAAAAGCATTGCGACACTTTACTTTAGATCAGGGACGCCCAGACATTCCATGTTTTTGATCCCTCTCAGCTCATAGCAGGGAACAAAAATGTGGACTGTCTGGCAGGGTGCTGGGAGGGAGCAAAAATGTAGTCTGTCTGAGGGTCCCTGAGGACCAGATTGAGAGACGCTACCTTACACATTCATGATTCGCTGTAAGTTTTCACAGAGTCACAGTAAATGGGTCCTTCATATCCAAACACTTCTGACAGCATAAACAGTTACAGGGTAACTTCAATGAAAATGAATATTTTAACAACACAGGGGTGATTTATAGAATATATATTAAATATTAACCATCATATTATTAATCTTAATTAAGCTTTTTGTAAATTAGTAATATGCCTGTCAGTTTTACCCATTGCTTATGTGACTCAGAATTAAGGGAAGATCAACTTGTCAAGCTAAACTGATTCAAGTCTTAGACTGTGTGCTGCTTGCAAGGTGTTCCTGTTTTGTTAAGGGACAGGAAACATCATCAGCCATCTCGACTGGTCTTGCTGCATCAAATTTAACACCAATTAAGCAATTCTTTTTAATTGGTTCTGCCAAAAAAAAATGCACCGAAATCCTGATTGTAAGTGATAGCAGCATCAGTCTAGAAGAACCCGTGTATTTTTGTGTTTGTTAACGTACCTGCTGGCTGTCTGCGTGAACTGACATTGCAGATCGATTCAGATCCAATTATGTGGCATGTAGAAAAATACGAGGCCACACACTTAACAGCACATCAGTTGAAAGTTTCCCAGCACAGCGCTGACCTCCTCTGCAGTGCTCTTTCACTGACGCTCACGACATTCACATTTTATTTATTCAGCTTTTATCCAATGTGACGCACAGTTGAGAAAGCAGGGTTGGACATTGCCTGGAACAATTGGGGGTTATGGGCCTTGCTCTGGGGCCCAATGATGAAATCTCTCTGCTGACCCTGGAATTTTAACCAGCAACCTTTCAATAACACGCTGAGCACCCTAACCCACCATGCACCACTCTCCACCTGACAGCTCACAAACTGCATTGCAATGGACACACACTTTAGCAGATCTTATTATTTTGTGATATTTCAATGGGAAACATAAGTGCTAATCTCTAAATTTCCCACAGTGTATGTGAGTGTGTGCCTTCCAATGTGCTACTACCAGTGTGTCATTCCTCATGGCCTATTCTGGCCAGGATAGGCTCCAGGCCCACCGCAACCACCTGTATTGGAAAAGCCGTTAAGGAAGATGGACAGATGATAATTGCTAAATGCAATTAGCCAGTTAGCTTAGCCGAGATAAAGTTTATTTTCATGCTGTTGTCTGCCTTCGGTCCAGCTTTCGGCCGCCCGCCAGCCTAGCTGAGGGCCTACATGCACAGCAAAAGCGACAGGCTAACGAAGGTGTTTGCTTGTTGATTTGATTAGTTCGCCTAAGAATCTCAGGGCAATTTGTTACCGTGATTCACCGTGCCACGATATTAGCGATGACTCAGCCTGCCAGCAAATCACAGCGTGCGAGCACGCCGCTTGGTCTGCCGGCGCTCTGCCTTGCAGAGATACGCATTGTAATTTAAAAGTTTAGACACAGAGCGAGAGGCTGCAGAGAGCAAATGGAGAGGCTCATTAACAAATAATAACCCAGGCCCTTAGCCTAAACAGATATTTTATTTATAAACTCAAGTGAAATAAGATATATTCCAGGCTTTGAGGCCATAGTGGATAATGTATGCTGGGATTACAGCTATTTGCCCGCGGCATAGGAGTGGGACCTGCTTAGTTAAGGGCCCTGGACATTGTGAAAAGAAATCATATGAAATCACCTACTGCTGAAAGGCGGCTGGTTATTGCTTTTCTCCCATGCTTTCCCATGCCGTTACCATAGTGCAGGTAGCACACATACCTTCAGCACTTAGTGCTGCCTTCATATGCACCTTGACAAAGAGTAGGAAGATGAGGGAAAAAGGGGGAAAATAAGACTGAGATTAGCCAATTTTGGCTTGCATTTTTGAGCGTTTTCCTGGGGATTCTTCATGTCTGGAGATACTGTGTCTAACAGTAGCCAGCGCTTGCTTTTCCTGCGGGCTGCTGGCCGGGCCCGCTAACTGTGCCCACTGTGCCCACGCAGCTACGCTCGGGCGAGCCGGCCTCCATGGTGACCCGCGAGCTCTCGGAGCAAACCAAGGGGCCGCTGCACACCGGCGACGTGCTGTACACCGTCCGCGCCCTGGGCCAGCTGGTGGACCTGCTGGACGTGCAGCTGCGCAACCTCACCCCCGGGGGCAAGGACAGCGCCGCCCGCAGTCTGAACAAGGTAAGGCACCCGTCCCGTCCAGCAAAAGGAAGGGAACCTCCAGCCCGCAGTGGCCGCAGAACGAGCAAAGCCGTTTGTCTTACCTCTGAGGAGCCATTGTTCTCTTAAATCAGAAAATCAGCCCCAGTTCATTTTTAAATGAGCCTAACTCAGTCCATGTCTTTGGGATGGGATAATTGACAATGCACTTTAAAGGCTATCACCTGCGTATGTAGAATTCCATATATGCATACATAATATATAATCTTATGTAATGTTATATACATATATAAATCCGAAGACTTCATGTCCCAGTGAGCGTTCACACACCGGTTCCCCGGCCATCTGCGAGTGGGTGTCGCCTCATCCTGAGGGCCGTGCTCCAGGCTGTTATAGCGGGATGAGCCGGAAGGGCGGCCATCACGCCGGCCGCGGTTAAGCTGGAGTGATGCGTCCCGTCTGCGCCGCCCTCACCGAAAAATGGCATCTGAAATGTCAGCCGTTAATTCACAGGCACAGACCAGCTTGTAGTGGAACGTGAACACCTGTTTTTTAAATTGCTTTTCAGACATTACCCCTTTCTGTCGGCCCGCTCCTCCCGTTCAGTGAGGTCGGGGGGGTGGTGGGAGTGAATCAGGATTTTTCTGAAGGGCCCAAGGGAGGCTGGCACTGACCTCATGAGCAATCGCTTGCCCAAAAACCCGTATGGCCCCAGTCTTGCCTTAGACTACACTTTTGTACAGCCAGGGTCATGAAACATCGCTGTGCTGACCCATTTTATTCCACTTCTTTCTTCTTAAAAAACATTTTATTAAAGGACAAACAGTAGCCCGCAATCCCACAAACACGTGTGAAGTAACTAGGCAGGGAGTCAGAGGGGGAGTGACAGTATAGGAGAACTGGCTGGATTATCTTCTTATGTTTTGAGGGCCGCCTCTGTGATAGGCTTACCGGTGGCTCCGCCTCTGTGATAGGCTTACTGGTGGCTCTGCCTCTGTGATAGGCTTACCGGTGGCTCCACCTCTGTGATAGGCTTACCAGTGGCTCCACTGGGCGGAGCTCTTCACCTCCGCAGCCGGAATTGCCCCCCTGCTCCCCGTCAGTCCCACCAGTGACACACAAATGTCAAAGGGAGAAAGACCTGTGTAATTAATACCTCCCCCAGCAGCAGTCACACGGAGGGTGCGAGCGTGCCGTTGTATTAACAGCCCGTAACACCTGCTAGTGTGAAAACTATTAAGAGAATACTGTTTTGTGTCTGCGAAGAGCTTTTTTTTTTAATTGAGTTCTCTTTTTTTCCCAGAATGTGGGTTTGTTGATTCCTTGGAGGAAATATGTTAAAGCCCAAATCGGTCACGGAGCTTCTATACCGGTTATGTAAATTGGATCACCTAAACTCAAGTGTGGTCTTTAATCCAGTGTAAACGCTGGCAGAACAAATCAACAGAAAGCAGGGATGTGTAGGGCTGCCCAGAGTTAAAGTTCGAGCATAATACCGTACGGGGGCGATGGGGATTTTTAACGTTGCACTCAGTAGACTACAGAGCTGGTCGGCCTGGGACTGTCTGTGAACATTATGCATGACGGGGGCTGGTTTTCTGTTATTGAATTCTATGCTTTTTCAATGATTATGTTTCAGGTTGGACTGTTTTCCATGAAATGCCTGTTGTACACAGACATTGCAAATTGTTGTGAAAGATGTTTTGTTTTAAAAACATATATATTTTTGGTGTTTTGTTTATATCTGTATATTATATGGGTGTGGTTTAGGTATGAAGATGCCTTCTCAAAGTGGGAATAGCATTTTATGGAGTGTTTCAAACTGTAGATTGAAGAAACAGGAAAGAAATATTGGCTGACTCATAACATTTAGTGGTTACATATGCATATCGGCAATGTATATTGGTATATTTCTGAAAGTAAAACGTGCATATATAACGTGCATTATAACACACAGAAACAGCAATACAAATAGGACGTGTGATAGTTAGTGGCAGTCTTTTTTGTAGATATCAACCATAAAACTTAACAAATATGTATCTTATCACCACTTATTTTGATGAATGTTTTTCTCAGACTAGGTCACACTGTTTTTACTGCAATAAGTATGTCTGAAATCTTATATTTTAAATCTCCTGCATGGTGTAAATTATTAATGCAAAGCTTTGTGCACTAATTCTCTTTCCCGTAACATTTTGCGACATGCCAGCATGTCTGTGGACGCTTGATTGCTAACAGTCAGATAGGTGTGTCGTGCCGTGCTGACAGGCAGCAGAGCTGAAGATACTTTCCTGTGGCACGTATTAGACACTGAGGTCAGTGGCGTGCTGGTGATCAGAGGCTTTCGGGACGCTAATGGGGCTGCGTCTATGGAGGTGGCCTGTGGGGGAAGCAGACACTTGTACACAGAGGTGGCACAAATTACCGCAAATGAGGAGGACATTATTGGTCTCTCACCGTGCCTGTGAAGCAGTGATTTTTTCTATTTTTGATCCAACCCCGAAGCCTCTTTAAATTTGTGAATGTCATAAACAGCCTCTCCAAGCCGAACAAATGCCATGCCAAAGTTATTATTTTTTGACCTTAGCTGGATAATGTACTGACTGCCTTAAGTCCCTTTTCCGTCACTTTATCCCTCCATGACACAGGCGCGAAACACTTTTTTTTTTTTATTCTATGGTTCCATTAAAATAATGAGCTGCCAACCTTGGAGTTCAACTTGAATCGTAACTGATATGTTAGTTAAATCTCCACTTGAGCTGCGCTGCAGATTCCTTTGCTCTAATTAAGATTCTTTTGATTGTTTTGATGTTTACTGAAAAGGCGAGTAATTAATGCGCGCGCCGCTTTCTACGGCGCCATGTGAAGCGAGGAGCTGCTAACGAGCGGGAAGCAGGGACCATGTTTGTGACTGTGTTTCTCTTTTGCATCTGACTCTGTCCCACTAACGTTGCTCTCGGGATCACAGCTGCAGAAGAGGGAGCGCTCTTGCCGCTTTTATGTCCAGGTATTCCTATCAATTTTTTCCTACTCCCTGCTTCTTTTCCCTCTCCAGACACCTTTCTCGCCAATGAATGTGTATCCATGCTGCGATGTGCTAAGCATGCCGCGTTGTGCTTGTGGGTCATCGAATCATTGCCATCTTGGGCCCAGACCAAAGTTATACACTTGCAAATTTCAAATCCCAGCCCAGAGCTCATTATAGGGAGCCTATTCAGGCTCAGTCCTGGATTCCATCATTCACTTCTTTTTAAATTGGGATTCATGGAACCATTCCTGTCCTTTGGTCTAGGCTTGAGCTTCAGTAACACCCCCATCCGCCCCCAGGTCATCATTTTTCCAGGCATGACTTTGCCGTTAATGCTTAATGTATGTCCTGTGCCTGCTGATGTAGAGTCTGCACTGGCTGATGTCGAGATCTTCCGAACAACGTGGGCAATCAGAGGGGATCGTGGGTAGTCTGGTGTAAGCCAGCATGTGTTCTGGGGTAAGGGCTCCCACGGGCAGCGCGACAGGGCCAGGGCCAGTCTCGGGGCGGCTCTGCATGATGTTTAAAGGTTGTCAGACCAACTGGGATGCTCTACACGGCTGTATGGGAATCCACATCACTGTGTTAATGGGCTGGCAGGGACCTGCTGAGGGGCACAGGGGGACTGGTTGTGTGCTGACAGACGGGGGCTAGCAGGCTAAGAGTGAGCTACAGACATGGGGCAGAAGCCAGCAGTGATCTACAGACATGGGGCAGAAGCCAACTGTGAGCTACAGGCATGGGGCAGAAGCCGACTGTGAGCTACAGACATGGGGCAGAAGCCGACTGTGAGCTACAGACGTGGGGCAGAAGCCAGCAGTGAGCTACAGACATGGGGCAGAAGCCAGCAGTGAGCTACAGACATGAGGAATAAACTGACTATGAGCTACAGGCATAGGGCAGAAACTGGCTGTGAACTACAGGCATGGGGCAGAAACTGGCTGTGAGCTACAGGTATGGGGCAGAAGCCAACTGTGAGCTACAGACATGGGGTAGAAGCTGACCTTGAGCTACAGGTATGGGGAAGAAGTGAGCAGTGAGCTACAGACGTGGGGAAGAAGCCAGCTGTGAGCTACAGACGTGGGGCAGAAGCCAGCAGTGAGCTACAGACATGGGGCAGAAGCCAGCAGTGAGCTACAGACATGGGGCAGAAGCAGACTGTGAGCTACAGCCATTGGGAAGAAGCTAGCAGTGAGCTACAGATGTGGGGCAGAAGCCAGCAGTGAGCTACAGATATGGGGCAGAAACCAGCAGTGAGCTACAGACATGGGGCAGAAACCAGCAGTGAGCTACAGACATGGGGCAGTATCTGACTATGAGCTACAGAAATGAGGACTAAACTGACTATGAGCTACAGGCATAGGGCAGAAACTGGCTGTGAACTACAGGCATGGGGCAGAAACTGGCTGTGAGCTACAGGTATGGGGCAGAAGCCAACTGTGAGCTACAGACATGGGGCAGAAGCCGACTGTGAGCTACAGACATGGGGCAGAAGCCAGCAGTGAGCTACAGACATGAGGAATAAACTGACTATGAGCTACAGGCATAGGGCAGAAACTGGCTGTGAACTATAGGCATGGGGCAGAAACTGGCTGTGAGCTACAGGCATGGGGCAGAAGCCAACTGTGAGCTACAGACATGGGGTAGAAGCTGACCTTGAGCTACAGGTATGAGGCAGAAGCCGATTGAGCTACAGACATGGGGCAGAAGCCGACTGTGAGCTACAGACTTGGGGCAGAAGCCAGCAGTAAGCTACAGACATGTGGCAGAAGCCGACTGTGAGCTATAGACGTGGCAGAAATTGACTGTGAGCTACAGACATGTGGCAGAAGTTGACTGTGAGCTACAGACATGTGGCAGAAGTTGACTGTGAGCTACAGACATGGGGCAGAAGCTGACTGTGAGCTACTGACATGGGGAAGAAGCTGGCAGTGAGCTACAAACATAGGGCTGAAGCTGACCGTGAACTTCTGACATGGGGCAAAAGCCAGCAGTGAGCTGCTGACATGGGGTGAGGTTGACCCTGCCATTGTGCCTTCAGAAATATGGTTCTTGGTAGTGCCATAAGCTCTCTACTACTGGGCAAGGCCTTCTCCTCAGGGCATGGACTTTCTCCTGGAGAGCGAGATCCGATGACGTCATCTCCGACTAACTGGAATGGCGCAGTATTATGCGTATCTCCGCAGAGAGGTCACATGACATGGCAGCAGATGGCCTGTCGCATATGCCGGCGGTTACGCGTTACGTGTACTTAGCTGTGCGGAGGTGGGTCAGTCAGGCAGTGAGCAATGAGCAATGTGGGAGTGCGTGGATCATTCCTCACGGAAAAAGAATGAGTGGTTATCGGGTGCTTTCTCTTATTGCACCCCTTCCTGCCATTGCCGAACTCACCCTGTTAATTAAATTATTCCTTTTTTGAGGCAAATATTATGAGTTGTATTTTGCTGAATGTGTTTAAATGTCACATCGACACGTAAGTGTGCGGATTAGAAGTTTTTATTGCCAATTAAATTTTTCTTGATATTTGCTTAACATTAATGATCTTCTCACAGCACAAAATATGAAGAGGTCTTGAGTTTCATTATGAATGTGGCAATGACACATTGGGCTGTATTTCACTTCTTAGGGAAATGTTTCAGTATCAATGTGTTGGATGTTTGTGTCCTTTTTAAGTTTTATTTTTAAATTGCAAATGCAACTTAAGTTCCCTGCAGCGCACATATATATATAAAAAATTACACACAAAACATGCAAACTAAATACTTTTACAAATAATTTACCATATAAATATAAAATATGGTAAATTATTAGTTTAATTTATTAGTAAATTATATTGTTTTGTGTGTGTGATGTTTGTGTAATTTTTTTCAAAAACGCTATTGAAGGACATGATTGATAGTCAGGAAAAGTGCTCTTTGGAACAACACAGGTAAGCTGTTATTGTACAGAATAAGAGGCTGTACGCATTGGGGGTATTTTCACCTGTATGACCAGAGAATCCTGATTTAACGGGATTCACAGATGTTGGTAGAAGATCGTGACTTGGGGAAAAAAAAGGCCTTAATATCAGAGCTGGAAAGGAAGTGATGAAAACATTTATGAAGGATACCACAGCTTAAAAGGGGGTCAGGGGGCAGTGCTTGGGGGGCAATTAAAACCAAAAGAAAAAAAAGAAACAGCGGTAATTGTAATATCAGCTGGCGTCCGTAGCGGATCCTAAAAAAAAGCATCTTTTTTCAGGTGCCATTCTCTAAGCTTTGGTCTGGTTTTATTACGCAGTGCAGCCTGGGAGATATGCAGGCCTGTTCTGCATGC
Organism: Gnathonemus echidnorhynchus; assembly: GCA_026776725.1. Lineage (NCBI taxonomy): Eukaryota > Metazoa > Chordata > Actinopteri > Osteoglossiformes > Mormyridae > Gnathonemus > Gnathonemus echidnorhynchus. The sequence continues at coordinate 11,434,017 of JAODJU010000014.1, forward strand.
ACGCCTTCACATGCAGACCTGCCTGAAGCAGGTCGGCGCAGGAATATGTCCCACGCTATGCTCCCCCCCCAACCCCCCTACCCCAGCAGCCATGGGACTCCCAGCAATCCTGGCATCAAACAAAAGGGGAAGATTCTCAGCCCCAGAATCTAAATAATCAAACACCGTTGGAAGAAATAAAATGTATTGTAATAGGGAATCCAAGGGGAAGTACTGAACTGGGAGACTGCCCACCATCACTTCCTGAATGGTTATTGGGCACTGGCCAATGACCAGGCTCGAACGTCATGCGTGGCATCCTGTTTGGCCCGTTTGATTGGGGGGCACAACAAAAACCCCTCCAAATTTACCGTAATCATTGTTTTCCTCTTTGAAGAGGGAGGGCTGGGCCTGACCCAGGGGCCGGAAACAGCGCACGGGAAGCGTTATTAACAAGCTCAGCAGTTTTCCCAGGGTGAGAGAGCGGTAAAAAAAGATAATAAGCCATTACTTCTGCCGTAAAACCCAACGCAGTGCAAATCAGACGGAGCTGGTGACGATGTTGCAGCAAGGTGCCGCCGGGCGGCCACACGCCGAAATCCACCGTCAGCCGCTGATCCTCCACCGCTAATTAATTACCTAGCCCCTAATTGCCACGTTATATGAGTGGGCCGGTTCTACTGCCGCTTAATAAAACCAAGGCAAGCTGAGTTTATCGCTATTGTTGGAACCATCAATTGTATTTTTATTTTGCATACTCAGGCAAAAAGTTTTATGTTTTTACAGTTTTAAAAATAAAATGCGATTTATGATCAGAACCTTAATACAGAACAGAGTTGACCTGCATGTTAATTAAATAAAAACATCTAGCCTTGCTCCTGCATTCCGGGGTAACGTTAGGAAAAGCACATTGTATGAACAGCTTTGGATGGGAAAAGGTCCCTCAATGGTCTTACATTAATGACGTCATCCAGGTCTTCCCCAGTTTACCTCCAGTTGCCAGTCTTTTGGCATGTTGGAATGTTATGAGCTGGCAACCCCAAATCATCCTTGTCCAATTTTTGATGCAGAAAATAAGCTTTGAAAACAGGATTAAGTTCATTATGGTGACTCCGTGGTTAGCGCCATCGTTGTGAGGTCACTTCCTGTCCTGGCCTCTGTATATGGAGCATGTTTTCACCATCTTTATTGTGCGTTTTAATGTTACCAGGTACTCTGGTTTCCTCCCAGAATCCAAGGACACGCAGTTTGGCAAATTTCTGAATCTCCAGAAGCAGTGTATGCTGCGGGCTGGCATCTCACTCTATGTGTTCCCCTTGCCTTGTGTTTTCAGGGGATAGGCTCCAGACTCACCACAACCCCATACTGGAGAAGCAGCTCTGGGAGACAGACGGGGATTGTAATTTAATTAGCGTTACACAATGACAAACATGAAGGCTCTGTGAGTTCAGACCGGCTACCCTGAGAATGTTACTCCCACCTTGTCCCTCCGCGATTTGTCAGAATACGGGGGCGGGGGGGGAGGCACCACCACCCAGTCTCTACGCTCACTATGACAGCAACTCCAGTCCCCACCTGTGGTGCCGCCGCGGCCCAGAGTCCAGCTAATGGTCCGTGTGAAGAGTGACCTTTACAGGATGAGTCTGCTTAAGGTTCAGTGTGAGGGTGACACAGTATGTTGAAGGGTGACAGCTTATAAGTACCAGGCTGTCTGAAATGACTAGGCTGAAGACACACTTTAGTTGTGCAAATAGTCTCTTCTACAACAACAAAAACTTTTCTGCAGGTGCTTTTACCTAAATTTAGAAAGCAGGATCATCCAGTGGTGAGATCACTCTGCTGACCGCAGATTCGAACCTGCAGCCTTCTGATAACGGGCACAGCACCCAAACTTGCTGAACCATATATTGCCTCCACATCTCCCCTCCCTCTTTTGTTTCTTTCTCTTAAAAAATTGCCTAATTTTGAGAAAGATGGATGTCCCTCATCCTTACGCACCTCCTGCCCCACGCCGGATCCATCGTCAGTTTCTATAGAGGTGCCGACGGAGCCTGGGGAATCGAGCCTGATTCCTCCACCTCTGACCAGGAGCTGGAAGGTGGCAGAGCCAAGTGGGTGGAACTACTGGTTTCCAGACCAGGAAGCTAGCCCGAGAGGGCTTTGGAAAGGGAGTGGCCTGTTGTACCTTCAGACAGAATTCGGGTTTGCTGGAGGAACCTCAGTAACACCTTCCATCTCCCGAAGACCCGCAGAGGGATGATATGTGGTTGCTGGGTCAGTCCTGGAGATTTGTTTGTTAATTTAATCGCTCTGCATGGGTAGGTCATTTGAATTGAAGCCATTGTTTTGTTTCAAATTGTTTTCCACCTTATGTTCTGCTTCCAGTGTTGATAGCAAGACAATAGAGATTCTGTGCTCCATGACACTTATTCATGAGTGCAGCTCCAGTTGCTGAATGGCATTTCCCAAGCCGACTGGACTTTATAAAAACATGAAAACAGTGAAACATGAAAACAGCATCCTGACTCCTCGGCAGGAAGGAGGTTCACCTTAAACAGCTTCTGCAAGCTTCTGGAAGTGTGTTCTGCTGTACTTTTCCTGTTTCCTGGGCAGCCTGTGCTTACCTCTCGCTTTTCTCATGGCAAGTCTGTTGTCTTGAACTTGTTTTGCTAGGAAGAATCCTGAAGTGTCAAAAGTAGTTATAGCCTTTTTGTCCTTAAATACCTTTGGCACCTAAGCTTTTATTATGTCACACACTCTGTGTGGCATGCTGTATTGGTACATACTCATGTAATGTCCGTACGTAGATTTAACTTTATCAAGGTCGAGGGAGCCCTGGAGCCTATCCCAGGCAGTATATAAGACAGGGCAGAAGTACACCTGGGACAGGATGCCAGCCCATCGTGGGGTGCAGACACACACACTCAAACACTATGAACAACCTTGAGACATCCATGTGGGAGGAACCTGGATCAGCCCAAGCCACAGGGGGAGAAAATGCAAACTCCACCACACGGAGCACTGTGCTTCACCTGCAGTGCCTTTTGTTTTTTATAATTAATTCGTTTTCTCTGATTTCCTCTTGTTACTACAGCCCCCCCCCCCCACAGTCCAAAAACATGCTGAGGTTAATTGGAGTTACCAAATTGCCCATAGGTGTGCATGTGTGAGTGACTGGTGTGTGAGTGTGCCCTGCGGTGGGTTGGCGCCCGGTCCTGGGCTGTTCCCTGCCTTGTGCCCGTAGCCTCCGGGATAAGCTCCAGACCCCCCCACAATCCTGAATAGGACAAGCAGTTACAGAGAATGGATGGATGGGTGGTCTTCTCTGATTTCTTTATTATTTGGCTCCTTCATCACCCTAATAACTATAGTATTCCTTTCTCTGTTGACAGCTGAAGCAGACTGTGCTTTATTTCCATTATTCTATTCTATCCTTACCCCCCCCCCCTTTATTGGGCCATCCTCAACGATCCTGAGGCTTATTTGCAAGTTGAATGCGTCCCCACCCCCACACAACGATCGCATGCTAGTGTCATTAGCACACCGGATTTGAATATAAAGTTATTACATGTTTAACCTAATCATGGGCGTAAGTGGGAGAGCTCGCATTAATTGGAGCGCGGCGTCACATTTAAAGAGCGTGCTCGTGACTGTTTGCCATGCTCAGATTTTTTTATTTTTTTGAGAGCCACTCGAGTGCTCCGCGCACATATTTTCTGCTTCTCGAGATCATCCTGGCTTTGCTTCCGTTCCGGCGCACTTTCGTTTCAAACCGCCCCCTTTCCCCAGTATGGGTTCCGCTGCAGAGAACAGTGCAGTGCATCTGCAGCCAGCAGCCTCTCCCATGACCTCCTGGACAACGTAAGATTTATGCCCACTCCTGACAGGATCGAGTGTGCCCTGCAGGGTGTGTGGACCTTCACCCCAGGACCCTTCAGAGCTGTCCAGGCACTGCCTGATGGATGAAGTGCCTCTCAGCCTCCTCTCTCTGTCTCGCTTATTACTGGACAGTCTGCTCCTCTTGCAGACAGAATAAAAAATGCGGCCAGGAACAAGGAGTTGTCCGCGCCCGGTTCCTTCCTTTGAGATGCTTCTTAGGGACTGCTCTGCCTTGGCATGATGAAGGAGGACTTCCTCACAGTCCCAGAAACGCGCCAAATGGGGAGCTTGGATGCAGAAAAGTGCCTTTTAATCCTCCTGCTGCAGGGTTTAGGTGTAACGCTCCAAACATGCTGTCAGCAGTACAAAAACAAAGCGTGTCCAACGGTCCCATCACTTCAGTCCAGTAGCTATCCTAAGTACTTAACACCGCTACCATGACGGAAAGAAACCTGCAAGCTCATAAATGTACGTAAAATCCACTGAATATTTCAGCTTGCAAACATCCAGGATTGACAGGGATCCAGTAAGCAAACAGTCCACCGATAACCAGCATTATGAAGATTGGCTGCCAGTACATGGCCGAGTTAGGCTTTTTTTTCACTGATGAATACAGCGTTTGTTGTACACTTGATTTTATTTACTCAAGAGGCACAAATGTGGCACTGCTAAAAAGCTCGATACATCCGGCCTTCTTTTGCCTGATTCTTGTCGGCTCTGAAGTTCTACAGCATGTCAATGTCTCTACTGGCACATCAGCTTAAGGATAAATGGAGCAGGAAGAAAGTGCAGGGTTAGTCCAGATTTTAGCACAGATGCACCGTGGCATGTGTTGCATGGTTGCATCATGCCTCCTCCTTGCATGTGTGGTTTTTGCTGAAGTTTGTCTCTCGGTTGCCAAACTCTCCTGTGATGTCATACTCCATCAAGAAAAAAAATTGAAAACTGCAACTAAATGAAAACCATATATATTGTTTTCAAGACTAATGGAAATAAAATAAAGACAAGTGTCAAATGCGCAATTTTTTGTTGGTTTTAATACTATTTGATATGAGTTGTTTATCTTCACCTGGAACATGTTTTGTTCGTTTTGGGGTCATTAGAACATAATGCGCATTGTGTATTCCTTTTGGTCCATAAAATAGCTCTCCAACTTTCAGTCTGTCCCTAGAGATTGAATTAAATATAAATTGTAGCTAAAATATATTTAGTAAATTAAATAGAAAAATATCTTCATATATTAGATGTATAAAATATACCAGATGCCTTTGTCCTGCCCCCTCAAATTGTTTGGACCCATCTCCTCTACAGTCTGATTGGTTATCTCTCTGAACCAATCATTTTTCCTTCTGCCCTCAGAACATTTTTGTGTAAGTGTAAATCCCACGAGCAACTGGATATCAAATGAAAATTGAAAATAATATAAAAATAAAAAAAAAATCAAAACTACAAGAGTGCTGTGGCAGACAGAACATGTGTTTCCTGTCTGGGTAAAATGTTTGAGAGCGCACTGAGGGCTGATGGGCCAGCCGCAGGACAGCAGGAACACCAGTGACACGGTCTTGCATGAGGTGGAGCAGGATGCAGCTCACTGTTCCCTTTCACTTGCTATATATCACTGGCTTCACTAGTGATAGCAGTACTGTCAATGCCGACCTGAAGCTGGGGCATTGGTTTAAAATAAAAATAACACAGGTCTGCTCGGGGCCTGCCTTTCATATTCCCTCCTGTCAGTAGCGGGAGGAGGATGGCGGTGGAATGAAGTCAGTTTGTGCTTATCCACGTTATGCGTGAGGAGGCAGGCCTCTGCTCTCTTGCTAGTCGTTTTGCCCCGGTGCACAAATGAGTCAGGCAGGGCAATCTGTGCTGCCCCGGCGTTTCGACGTACTGTCTGTGCTTTCCTGCCTGGGGTTCACTCCCCCCCCCGTACAGAAATAATTTACAAAGCTCAGGTTTTCTTCTCATCGCTCTCATCTCAATGGTGTTCAGCCACGGGGCTGACAGTCAGGCATTGCAGTGCCTGGTGTTTAACTTTTAGCTCTCTCTTATATAGATGTAGGTGTTCTGGGTAGAGGTGCATTGATCCCAGCAATTATTGTAATATTTATAGTTTCTGAGAAGCCTGGAATCAGTAAACTTGAGTAAATCACAGAGGTATTGCATGTACCCCTGTTCCAAAGCATACTAAAGCTGTTGGAAAGTCAGTGGAACTAGTGCAAACACTAACCGAAGCCAGGGTTTACTAACCGTAAACCTAGTCTAACCCAAGCTGTAACCCTAACCCTATGTTTTTTTTTCTGGCTGAAATATGCCTACTCTAGTTTACTAAAGTTAGAAAACTATTTAAGTAAACCTCAAATAATATGGCAATATACAATTTTCTGCATGCTAACCCTATCCTGAACCATGACCCTAACCCTACAGCAAATGGCAACCCTGACCCTGTTAACAGTACCTGGGCAGATGGAAGCAGACAGGATTGCCCGACCATCTTGTTTTCTACAGGGCACTTGGAGGAGAAACTTGTGGAATAGTTACTCTTTAGCCTAACCCAGTCAGGAGCTTTACCTCTGATATTATTAAAGTTACCTACCTACCTGTCTGTCTAACCATTAATGTAACCCTAACCCTTTCCACTTGTAAGTTCTGGTGGACATAGAGGGATTGTATAGGCTAATGAATGTCAGGATTTAGAGAATATGTTTTTTTTTCTTTCTAATCCTTGCCCTAAACCTAACCATAATTCTAACTATAACCATACTCCTATCCCAAATTGGAACAGTCCTCCATCCATCCATTGTCCAACCCACTTATCCAACTGGGGTCCGGAGCCTATCCTGGAAGCAATGGGCACGAGACAGGGAACACATGCACACCTATGGACAATTTTTTAGGAACTCCAATCAGCCTCAGCATGTCTTTGGACTGTGGGGGTGGGGGGGGGAACCGGAGTACCCGGAGGAAACCCCATGACGACACGGGGAGAACATGCAAACTCCACACACATCTAACCCCGGCGGAGACTCAAACCCGGGTCCCAGAGGTGTGAGGCAACAGTGCTAACCACTGCGGCACCATGCCGCCCCAGAACAGTCCTTTTATCCCTAATTTTAACTATTACCCTAACTATAAACCTAATTTAACCCTAAGAATAAGCCTAACCATTATCGTGACTGTAACCCACTTTCCCCTCTTAATAAAATGCCCATTTTTCCTGGCTGATGAGCTCAGGCAGGGTGGCATCTTGTGTTGACTGGCATCAGCTATCAGCAGTCTTTGCCAGTGAAGCCGCGATTTGAATCGTCCCATTCACTGTGCCGTTCATGCGGCCTCTTACTGCCAGTATTGTGGACACGCTTTCCAGCAGGAAAGCGTGCCGTGAAAAATCAAGGGTGAGACTTTCAAAATTCCACTTTTTAAAATAAATTACAATAAATCAGCTAACTGACTAAAAAACAGCCCAGGTATATTAAAATGTCATTCATGGTCTTCTGTTATCCAGGCATAAATTAGCTAATGGCTGTTAGGGTTTTGCTCGGAGCTTATTCTTATTTTCTTTCAGCGTTTTGTTACCCTCAATAATTGATGGTAATTTTTGAGTTACTGACATTTATTATGTTTATATTTCTGTAGTGCTTTTGGAGGGAGTATCTTAGAATTGCTGCAAGTCTCCTATGAATGGTTGTTGGCGGGGGTGGTTAGCTAGTCTTCATACTCCTCGCTGGCATCAGTAGAGCAACTGGGTGCACGTGTTTGGGGTCCTCTTCAGCCGAGATATACTGGTCGCCCGCCGGCCCTTGTGATCATACTTTTGAAGACCAGGAGTTTCGTTCCACTCCCCTTGCACCTTTTTGCTCTCGTGGAGAAGCCCAAGCAGAAGGCATTGTAGTTGTGAAGCATTTGCTGCTCGTATAAGTGGGCCTACAGTAAGGCTTTGTAATGGATTTGCCATGGGGTTAAGGTGCATGCTATACTTGTGGCAGGTAGATACGTCCTGCAGTTGATGCATCGTTTTCATTCCTGTTGCATTCATTGTCCGCTGTGTTGGTGCTCCTCAGACTTGGGTGTGACTGTAGAGCTAGTGATGGAGAAGCTGTTTAACAACCGAATTAACAAGTAATCATCGAATGATTCTGGCCTTATCATTTTAACGGCCTCCATGATCCACTCTATTACCAGAATTGTCAGTGAATGCGACACTCAGTGTAAAATCCGCGCATGCATGTCGCATGTGGGTAACGCGTGTGCTGTGCTGCAGGCGATGGTGGAGACGGTGAACAACTTGCTGCAGGCACACGCCCAGGCGGCATGGAAACGACTGTCACCTGGGGAGCAGCAGCGCGCCGCCACCATGCTGCTGGACACTGTGGAGCAGGGAGCCTTCGTGCTGGCTGACAACCTGCTGAAGACTGACGTGGTGCAGGAGAACACCGAGAACATCCGTGAGTGCCGCAGGGCCTGGGGACGCTCCGCTGGGTTATCTCTCTCTCTCTCTCTCTCTCTCACACACACACACAGATACACACTCAGGTTTGTAATTGCATCTTTGTGAGGACTCTGCATTCATTTCTTTGGGGAAAATTAATTCCAACATGACGACCCTAACCCCTACCCAGCCCTAACCTTAACCATAAGGAACCAAACAAAATACAAGACTTGTGGCATTTTTAGTTTTTTGATTGCATTCACCGATCTTTGTGGGGATCTGAAAAATGGTCCCCACAACTTCAAAATTACAGGTTTTTATTACATTGTGGGGACATTTGGTAATATAAGCGTAATATCACACACACACACAGAAGCAAACATTCACACACACTTACACACTCGAATACTGTCCTACTTTTTTTCTCACACACACACACTCGAATATAGTTGTCTAAAATCATCAAAACTCAAGAATGATAACAACTGAAAAGTTTTAATGTTGCTGTTTTTCCAAATTTTTCTTCTAAATAGATGAGATCATTAAAAAGGGCTTCTGCTTTTCGAAGACTCATAAATTACAATGCTTCTCACATTTATTTATTTATTTTTTTGTTTTGGTTAATAATTTCTTATACATTTTTTTTTCAAGCAGATCAAGTTAGCAAGTAGAAGCAAGTAGCAAGTAGAAGTTTCTCTCGAGGAGGCGTCCTCGCACTGTCTGTTATTAAATGCCGTTATTTCGTGGGGTCATTTCCCAGCGGGCAACACACAAACGTGCGTGTGTGCAGATTCACAGACATGCACACGTTAAGCCGCAGTGTTCTTATGTAGAAACGCTAGCTCTCTTACAGTGTGCCTGGCTGCTCCAAACTGATCCAGTTCACGCGCTCAAAGGGTCCATCTGAACTCTCCATACCTGTAACACGGTAGATCACTGTATGCTGTCTTCATTCATTTAATACTATTATTTAGAATATTACATGGCATAACAATAATTGCAGATGTTGCAAGTAAGGGATGAGATTAGATGGCGATGGTGAAGTCTCATTTAATTAAATGTAGTTCCCTGCTCTTCTAATGACCGCTGAAATGTTCATTAACCATCTTATAATGATTGCTTTGGGCACTTAGGAAAATCAATTTGGACAAACTGCATTTTTGTCACCCTTATTATCAGGGTTTAGTAATAGCTGATCCTGAGACAGAGCTTGGATTGCCCACACTGGGACTAGAACAGGTTTGAACTGGCAGATGTGCATGTCCCTTTTCTTGTGTCATTTCCTCTGCATTAGCACCCTCGCGTAAGCATGGATTTAGGCTTAGTTTGTGGGATCGTGCTGCATGTTGCGATATCGAAACACCTCCCCTCCAGCAGTATCTGCATTAACCTGCTCCCCATTTTAAGTCCATATCTCGGTATTGTCCACATGGATCCCAGGGGGTCCGCCCATTCGAGGGCTGGCCTGGGGATCATACTGGACCTTGCACAGCAGGCTAGCTGCCGTAAATCTAGGCTTGGGCATTATCGATTGGCTGCACACAGGCACAGCGTGGACGGCGTCGGAGCCACGGTGGGCTTTATCGGATCGGTTCAGGCGGCGAGCTGCGCTGGTCCCCTGTCTATCTACAGGGCTATAAGCCTCCCTCATGCCAACACCCAGGTCATTACACCCTGTCACCCCGCAGGCTAGAGCGCTGACAGCGAGTGAATTTAAATTGCAACATGGCATGGAAATATACCTTTCCCATAATGCAATGCTGCTATTTGTTTCAATCACCAGAAATGGCTGAAGTACAATGAAGGATACCAGGCATGTTTGTAAGATTAGCTGGGGTTGTTGTGGTGCCGTAGGGAGGACCATGGATGGGTGGATGGATGGATGGATGGATGGATGGATGGATAGATAGATAGATTGATTGATTGATTCCCCTTTCTCAATTAGATAAATAGATGAGACTCCTCCAATTTGGCATTTTCTGTGCCCCCTCATTGTAGATGCATATTACTGCATGTGGGGGGTTTTACTAATTTCATTAATATTTCCTTACTATAAGTGTACTATATGTGGATTTGGATAAGAGTTGGCTGCTGCTACTCTGGCCAGTTCCACACGTGACATGGCTAACTGTAAATGATGAAGTTAAGTGTGATATTGGGAGAAGCACATTCCACTCAGAAGCCACCGGTTGCGACGCGTTGCCGAGAGACCTTATGAGCGCCTGTAGGAATGCGAGAGCTATGAGGCGTTTTCCCCTGCTGGAGGAAGAGGTTTTTTCTTCTTCTGACTTAGGCTGCCATGGCAACTTTAATGTAGGTCCGTTCTGCTGGAACTATGCACCCTGGCGTGGGGAATTTATAAAATGGAATTTATTGTATCTGGCACTGAATTTACCCTGGCATTAGGGACTTAAAGCTCCTCCATGTACGTCTAGATAGAAAAATAGAGCTTGGTGGAAAATCGCCCAGTAGACTTCCCTTTTTTTCTGTCTTGTCTTGACGGTGAGCTTCACAGAGCCTCTTCCAGGTTAATCACTCAGCCCTGGTGTATCCACCACCACGTTCACTTTGTTTTCTCCATCTGCTTTGAGGCACCACAGGCTGAGTTTATCATGTTGGCCCCCAGTGGCACGCAGCCCTTTTCAGCTGTGACTTCCTGAAATAGCAGCCCCTTTCCCACTATCTCTGGCGGGCCTTGAAGAGGCAGGCCTGGCTTTCTGTGGTCCAAACCCAAAAAATGGGAATTTTTGCCTCCTACCCTGGAAACGTGTTCGTATATTGCCAGGCTTTCAAACATTCAAACATCCTCTTGGTACGAAGGACTCCATTATTGTGGGAATCTCACCAATGGAGGATGATTGCACGGATGAAATGAAGCTACAGTGTGTTGATGTGTGTAGAAAATTGGGTCCTGAGATGCGCTTGTTGCCTCACAAACACGTTCTGCTCGTTTTATCCCCATATTTGTGCCTCGAATTCTTGCCCCACAGCTCGCCTTGTGAACAGATTTATTCCAAGTACCTTGTTATTTGAACCGGCCCATAATCTTCCTGCGGGCAATGCTGCATCGTGTGCACGTCCCCGACACATAAAGCCCATCTTAAGCTTTTCAGTGGCTCCGGCGAGGGGATAAAGGACACATCTGTAACTCAGATGCCTCGGGATCGAGGATACGGATTGTTGATCACCCTAGAAGATTCCTGTGGAACTGCTTTATTTTCTTATTTGTTCGGCAAACTTACAAGGCTGAAAATACACTCAGTATAAAAAGACCGATAAATGCAGCCTGTACTAAGGCTTAGATTCAGTTATGCTCCAATAAGCAAGAATCACTTCTTTTGTGTCTGTCATGGGTTTGAGCGCCTGACACTCTCCTAGTTTGTTTGACCTTGTCATACACCTGCTTACTTGAAAGGACATGTGCGAATCCCGCTACTCCCTGATGCTGCAGACGGGGGAGCTGAAACTGGCCTAATTGGTAGGCCGAGAACAGCCGTAGGGCCGCATTGCTGCCCCTGATTGCCAGAGAGCGGCTCGTGGCCCCTGAGCGTGGGCCTGCACTAATATACTCTAATGGTGTTATCATCCGCGCCCAAGCCTTTAATGGCCTCAGTTCTTTCGGAACTTCATCCTCAGATGCTTTATTTCAGCCCTTAAATATCAATCCGGGTCCCGCCGTCCAGGGCAGCAGAAGCCGGGACTTGGAGCTCGGGCTCGGAACCCCAGAGTCTGCTGGCCATGTGCGTATGGCTGGCATCCCCAGCGCTTCAGGCCTCCGTTTGCCTTTAGAGGCCATTTTGTTTACGGGAGACAGTTCGCTCCATATATGTAATGGGCGTGGTTTCTAAATGCAGTGCCGCGTTTGGATCGACACGTGCAGCAGAATGCAGGTTCAGAGGACCGGGTCTCCTGGTATTTACTTAATTTACTGCATTCGGTGCCTGTAACTCCATTTTTATTGAAGAATCTGCTTATTGAATTATGTGGGCTTTTAGTAAATCATCCTGGGGGGGGCGGGGGGGGAATTTGGAAAATAAAAATGGACGAGAAAGGAGAGTGTGATCCAGGGCAGGCACACTAGTTTAATTGATTACAGGTTTCTCCAAATTGTTGGCCATTTGAAGTTTTTATTGGACTACTAAATGACCCTAGCACAGTCTGCATAGTTAGATTTCAGAATGACACTGCCTACGGTCCCAAAGGCGTTTGCCTTGGGCCTCCATGAAGTCTTTATTTCCAAATGAGGATCCCACACGTCATTATGGAAATGTGTGATGTATGGAAATGCCCACCCCTGACAAAGAATCTGAAGCTACGTGTGCTTTGACCTCCTCAGAGCTGGAGGTGGCTAGGCTGAGCACAGACGGGAACCTGCAGGACCTGAAGTTCCCCCAGGTCGGAGGGCACGGAAACTCCATCCAGCTGTCCGGGAACACGCTGAAACAGCATGGGAGAAACGGTAGCTTGTCTACTTCGTGTGTCTTTTGGTGGTGTTCAGTCGCAGCTCTCAGCCAGAAACATACCTGGTGGACTTTGTAAAATGCACATACTGAATTCTTAAGTTTAGACCACATAGACAGAAATGTGAAGATCAGAGCGCCATTGAGGTTAAAGGCCAATTGTGACACTCTGCCTGATATAGGATTGAAACCCACAACCTTCTGGACATGGACACAGAGCCTCACCCCTCTGAGCCACGTAGCACCGTGTATATTGTGTGTTATATGAAACGATGTTGAGCAGTCTGCTGTAGAGGACAGGAAGTGGAGTATATAGATTGTTGGGTGTTTTTTATAACGAATATGTAAATTATTCTGACCTGCATTTTCCAGACTGTATATGCATTATGCGGTGGCAGACTGGCTCATTGGGTGAATATGACCTCACATTTCCAGGGTTGTGGGTTTAATTCTGACTCGCATCATGGACAGGGAAAATGGCTAACAGGTGTATATACAGTATCCATCTATCCATGTATTTTCCAGGCACAGGTTCTCAGGAAGGAAGGCTTAGAGCTGATCCCATTCAGCACAGAGCACGAGGCAGGGGTGCACCCTGCATGCAGTGCCAGTCTATTACAGAGTGCATACCCATATGTATACATTAATCTAGATGTTTATAAAAGGCCAGGCCACACATTTTGTGCATTGTACTTCTCCTTACACGGTCTAAACATGGCATGTCCCACCTCCAGGAGAGATCAGGATGGCCTTTGTCCTGTACAAACATCTCGGTGCCTACTTGTCTACGGAGAATGCCAGCATGAAGCTGGGCAGTGAGGCCATGGCCACCAACTACACTGTCATCGTCAATTCCCCGGTCATCACGGCCACCATCAGCAAGGAGAGCAATAAGGTGTACCTGTCGGAGCCTGTCGTCTTCACCATCCGGCACCTGCAGGTAGGTGCATGTTGTTATGTATGACCCACTGAGATCTGTTTACATTGTTAGGTATGAACCACTTAGATTTGTTTATGTCGTTGTGTATGACCCACTGAGATCCGTTTATGTTAGGTATGAACCACTTAGATTTGTTTATGTCGTTGTGTATGACCCACTGAGATCCGTTTATGTTAGGTATGAAC
>JAODJU010000014.1:11450392-11461671 GCA_026776725.1 Gnathonemus echidnorhynchus
ACACTTCAGAAAAATCACTCACTGCAGTTTTCTTTACTGTCAAACATTAAATCAGAGTAAACTTTTTCTGTTTTAGGCCCCAGTATCTACGTGGCCAGTCCCAATCAGGCTCAGTCCGAATGTGTCAGCCCGCTCCCCAAAGGACGGGTTTTGGCCATCATTTATGGCCGACCGGACACCAGCCTGGGCAAACGAGAGAGACGCAGGACTCGCCGGGCTGCTGGGAAATAGAAACGCGGGTGAGAAGGAGGTTCTCAGCCCCACCCGCCAGGCGCAGAGAAACCACACGGTCGTTGTTTTCCTACCAGACAAAAACTTCCAAGTCCTATTACACATGTGCAATAAGTCAACATTACATCACATGTTTGCAGTGTCTTAATATTTTTGCTACCCTTACATGTTGATGTGGTTTATTCATATTTTGTTGGTATTTGTGTTTATTACAAACTATCAAGCTGATTGTTAATATATTGTTTGTATTCTTCCTCCCAATATGGGACCAGATTTTACTATTAAACTCAACGATACACATGTATTTGTTTTCCTTGTCGAGACTACTTTAAGTTGTGGTTTTTGTTTTAATTAAAGTAAAAATATTTAATTTAATATTAGCAAAAGCCACTGGAAATTTCTGCTATGGTAGCAAATTCTGACAAGGCAGCAAAAAATAGCAGAACACCGGCTCTTCGTCACCCCCTTTTCTTTCCCCTGGCATTCCTGGCACTCGTCTCCTCCAGGTTTCAGGGACGCACTCGGGCACCGGATGCGGCAGCAGCGATGTCACTCGCCAGACTCACTGGGAGTCGCCCTTTATTCCCATACATCCTCCTGCCATACAGCCTTGGTTTAATGTCAGCAGTTGTGGGGAAAAATGCTTTTGCCAGCCTTCGACTGAGCTGCAATACTTTTCCAAATGATTATTTTAATTAACTACTGGCCCTCAAGTAAGCACAGTTTAGTACCCTGGAGTAAGGGATTTAGCCTGAGTTAGCCCAGGAAGACGCTCATCTGCCCACCAGGTGAGATTATAAGTCACTTTGGATGAAACCCTTGCCTTCCTGCATCTCACAGTAGGACATATAAATATATAAATGCTTTAGCCTGCAGCATTCCTACTTGTTCTGTCTCTGATAGCACATCTACTGCCGTGTGCTGCTCTTCTGGTTTGATACGGGTCAGCGCCTTCTCCTTGGAGTAGGGCCTCAGCTAGGTCAAGTAAATGTAGGCGGCCCGGCCTGCTCCTGTGACTTCCCTAGTAAACCGGCGGGTGCCGGAGCTGCAGCTCATTACAGCCTTTTGCTTCCCTTGTCGGATTAACATGAGTTCCGTGTCCGGGCTCAGGAATCAGAGCACGGCACGTCCTGCCCCTCGCTGAGCAGCAGGGGCAGTATCGAGCGGGCTGGGAATGGCCCTGATCAATGTGCTTCTCAGAATGGCGGGGGGGCAGTTCACTGTCCGATATGTCAGCGTCACACGGAGAAAGAAGCATCGCCTGACATTGACATAATTCCTCATACAATCATGTCCTAGCATAAGATGACACCCCATTCACATATTCATTAATTACATATACCTGTACCTAAAATTCACCCACCCAATCGTATTCTATAACTCCAGTGTAGAGTCACTGTGAGGTTGTAGCCCATCCATGGCAGCATAGGGATCAGGGCATGGGGCACCCTGGATGAGATACTAGTTTGGGAATTAAACCCACAACCTTGAGGTTTGAGGATACAGGTCCAGCCTGCTGCTGCTCACCACTAATATTTTCAGGCCTTATATTCACTTTTACATGTTTTACATGCTGTAACGCGAGTTCTGACATTAGTCATCCATGCCTGGGGTGGCGCTGTCCTCCTTTACGTGCGCTTTCGGTGTTAGCCTCCTGCTGCAGGATGTTCTTTACGGCACCTTGATGGGACAGCTGTGCCGAAGTTGCTGCTTATCGTGGTGCCACATTAAGAATAACACCCAGACCCGTGACACTCGTGACAGCTGCGGCGCCCATGAATTCCTGCCTCCCATGACGAGCCGGCCGTTAATACTCGTGCATTGACCTCCCGTGCGCAGTGGCCCCGGGACCGCATTCATTGGTCAATATCACGGAAACACCCCCCCTTACACCACGACATGTCCGAACCCCTTACTCAGCTGTCAGGTTAGAAACATAGCAGGTGTAGCCCTGCATACATCACCGGCAATCCATTCATTCAGGTACTGAAGGCCGCCCCCCCCCTCCCCTCCCCCCCCCGCACACTCATCACTGAATCTATGGACCACGCGTGCCATCGTCCAGTGTTTCCCAATCCGGTCCTTTGGGATCCCCCAGACAGTCCATGTTTTTGCTTCCTCCCAGCACCCTGCCAGACAGTCCTCCCAATAGGGAGCTGGGAGGGAGCAAAAACATGGACTGTCTGGAGGTCCCCGAGAATCGGGTTGAGAAACATTGACAAAGTCCACCCACGATAGGTCACCGTTGTCCCCTCAGGCTGCGTTCAGACGGTTTCGTCTGCTGTCCTCCAGGAACCATCTGCTCGACCAATCGAATGACTGCAGGTTGCCGAGCGAGATTAGATTCTGCATGATGATGTGTGGATAGAGGCCATCCATTCATAATGAATTATATGTGCGTTAAGAGAAAAATTGGGATGGGGGAAGAAGGCAAGCGCTGATGGAGAGTGATGGGGAATGGGCTCTGCCTTTATTATCTGCCCGCGAGGCTCAGGACAGGGCCCTAAGACACCGAGAGGGAATTGGGAACTGAACTAGGCCTGCAGCTCTGGGGGGAGTACAGGGGGAGAGAGGCTGCAATAAGACATGCTGTCCTTTGGTGCTGTGCCAGGATCCACCTCCAGGCAGAAAAGACTTCAGAGGGGACACAGCAGGGCTGTGGGTGGGCGGGAGGGCTGCTTAGAGGAAAATCTCTGAAGGGATGGAGGTTTATGGGGGTGTGGTGGGGGGGGCACGGAGGTGATACGCCAGGCCAGGCCAGGGAAACGTGCCATGAGGACACATCCCAGCCCACTGTGAGCCCTGACACCAGAGCCCTTAGAAGTGGGACCGGGAGTTGGGGGGGGCAGAAAGCAGCTTAGGTAAACAGGAAGCCTCGCAATGCCAGTAACGAGCAGCCTTGGTTTACATATTTGGGGTTGTCTTTGTGTGCCTAATGACCAACAAGCACCCTCTGCGTAGATCAGGGTGCGAGATATTCAGCACATTGCATTGTCTCCTCCAGTGTTAGAGCAGTGTTTCCCAATCCAATGTGGGGGTCCCTGAGGACCGGATTGGGACACACTGCCTGTGATGGTGTCGCATATTGGAAAGGTTTGCCGGACCCCAGATCAAAATTCAGGTGGATGGAAAAAACAACCACGCAGCGTGTGCCGTGTGGCCCCTTTAATGAACCAGCATGAAATGCTTAGGTGCAGCTTGTTTGGGAATCCGCTTCTGTTTATCAGACGCTTAACATGGCGATGTGTGGATTGTCTGAAGCTGAGGGAGATCAACTGTTGGATTCTGTACGCAGTCCAGCCGGTCAGAACACACTCTGTCTCTGCCTGAATGACCCAAATGAACCTAACTCTAAAATTACATAATGCGAAATCCATTCATCAATTCATCCATCATTCATAACTGCTTATCTAGACAGGGTCAGGGTGGGGGAGGAGGGGGCTGGAGCCTTTCCCCAGAAGCACAGGGCACAAGGCATGGGACATCTTGGATGGAATGTCAGTCTATACACACAAACACACACGTGTTAAGATAAGAGAGGATAAGACATTATTGATCCCAGGGGGAAATGCGTGTGCATACAGCATCAGGGTGTGTAAAGCCAACACAAGTAAACAAAATGCAAACAAATTAGTAAAGTACACAGTACAAACAGAATATCCTGAAAACAATGTTGAGGAAATGAATATGAATAAATACATTAATGGATGGAGTATGTGCAGATAAAAAGTGTATATAATACTCTGGTTATATTTCTGACACGTTCTGTTGTGTTTGTGCACCATATGTCCCCTGATCAGCTGGGACAGCCATTTGTCTGCAGGCAGGTGCTTTGTTTTTGATGGGAGCTTCCTAGCAGAAATCTCCTGGGAAATCACGCCCATTGGAGGATGCCCCAGGCTTCCGGGCTCAGTAAGGAAGCCGCGTCGGCGACACCCAGGGTGTGCGATGTACATGCTGACGGTGCATGGCGTCTCGCATGTCGGGTAGTTACCGGTCGCGTGCAGCTCGTCTGAGGTCCGTTTGCGGCATTCGGCCGGCCGCGACCATCAGCATGATCATTAGGGATCGAGCAATGGGATTGTTTTGTTTCCTGAAGATCCTTCCCTGTATTGCAATCCCAGTGAAAACTATGCATCTTTAATATTTATGGCCACTACCATAGTCACAGAACACAGTGGACAAAAAAAGAAAAGGAGAAAAAAAAAAAAAAAAACGCCTATAACATTTGCCTGACTGTAAGTGCTGTTTTTCATTCTGCATACATCTCCAAACATCCCTTATAGGGAGATTTGGCTTGGCCCAGTTGCGGGGCTCCTTTACAGCAGAGCTGTGTCTCTCAGGCCACAATTCCCTGCGGCGCGTAATAAAACGTTATCAAAATAAAACAAAAAGCAAGATGCTGATGGTCCCTCAGCGCTGTTGTGGGCACACAGAAGGACGCGTCAGTCTCCTCTGTAAGGGACCGTGGCTCATTGCCTCCCCGCGCCGTTAGGCGTCCATAATAAGAGCCCGAGAGCCTCCGTGCATGCCGCTCCCGCTGTGAACTTTGCGAGCACGCCGCGGGTTTTAATTATTTTTATTTGTCAGCTTCAATGGAGCCCGGTGTTCTGTTCATTAGGGTCCGCAGTAAATCCACTTTAACTGGACCGCCAGAGAGGGCTCCTCGCGGCCACTGGTCTCTGTGATCAAGGTGATATCCATCACCCGCCTGGCCCCTGCGGTGGCTGGAGTGAGCCGTCGGTGATTCATACCCATCTTAAGGTCCAACCTAGAAACCAATGCTGATGGACTGGACTAGAGCCATGTAGATGCCTGAGTATGTGTGTGTTTTGTTTTGTTTTTGTGATCTGAGATGTTCCACTTCATGATTGCGACGTGTATGGAGTGTGGGGTGTAGATGCCGGAGTATGTGTGCGTTTTGTTGGGATGCTCCTCTGTTCCTGAGACCAGGGACATGTCAGGACATGTGCATTCCATTTCCCATAATGCCCTGACCTCGGTGCCCTATGTCTCCACAGACTGCTGACCCCATCCACGACCTGCTGCTGGACGTCATCACTTGGGTGGGCATTCTGCTGTCCCTGGTCTGCCTGCTGCTCTGCATCTTCACCTTCTGCTTCTTCCGCGGCCTACAAAGTGACCGCAACACCATCCACAAGAACCTGTGCCTCAGTCTTTTCGTCGCCGAATCCCTCTTCCTGGTGGGGATAAACCGTGCGGACCAGCCGGTGAGGCCCCGCCCTCCCAAGTTGTCCTGCCCACTTTTGGTGGTTTTACATTTACATTAATTTATTTAGCACACACTTTTGTCCAAAGTCACGGCAGATAGTACGTCACAAGCATGCAGTTGTCAAGGACCCAGCTAGGTATAAGTGCAACTAGGCTGAGCTTCCAATGAATGACCAGTTACAAGTGTAAGTAGCTATTCAGTCCCTTTCAAACAGCAAGAGCTGCTGTTCAAATCCAAAGACAAAGTGCAGCACTAAGAGCATTCAGGGAGCACAAAAAACCAGCTAAGGGGTCATCGAGCAAAGCTAGTCGATGTTGTTCTGAAGAACAATCACATCTGTACTGTACACAGTACCAGTCAAAAGTTTGGAGGTGCCAAGTGACCTGGAAAGGAGAGTGATAGGGTCACATCTCATGACCTGGCCTCCTGACCTGAACACAGTGGAAAGGGTTTTGGGGCCGTTTGTCCCGAGAGTGAAGGAAAAGCAGCGAATGAGTGCTCAGCATATATGTGGAAACTTCTTCAGGACAGCTGGAAAAGCATCCCAGGAGGCCACCTCATGGAACTGGCATGAAGGAGAAAGTAGGGTCAGCCAGTCCCTGCAGCCATGGAGTTAGGGGCCTTGCTCAAGGGCCCATTGGTGGGATCACTCTGCCGACCCAGGGATTTGATCTGGCAGCCTTCTGAGTCCCAACCCGCAGATATTTTTTGTTTAATACTTTGTTGGTCAGTGAATAATCCATATGAGTTTTTTAATACTTTAGTACAAATAGACATTTCTATGGGTAGGCGCATCCAGACTTTTGGCTGGTACTGTATGTGTGTTTACCTACCCATGTATATGCATATGTATATATACTGGAAGCCATTACACAACACGATTATTCCTCTCTGCATTTGTGTCCTCTTCTGGGGGTATTACATATGCAAAACACTTAGAGGCTGCAAGCAACATAAGTACAATAGATGGGGATCCTCTTACTGGCAGGCGAGGTCGCACGGAGCAAAACAGATGAAATGGCAGAGGATTATTCTAAGTGGGTAATATGTAATCCATTGCATTTTCATAATGTACTCTAGTGTTTCCTCCATTGTTGGGCTACATATGCAGCATAAAATATTAATATTGGAAAATGGAAAATTTTGTCTGCCTTGCTGCCAGCAGTTTTGACCTGGTGAGCCTCTCACCTTTTCTTGCTCGCTTGAAATTCGTTTCCTTTATATTGCCGGACTTCTGGATCCTTCCGTGTAATTCCCATCCATGCAGTGCATTCAGGGCAAACGAAAAAATACTCAATCTGCCTCGCAAATTCCTTTGCTGCACCGAGACGCTTTGCCGTGCTTGACCAGAGGATGGGAGACCATGGTGGTGCTTGATTTTAAATTCTTTGAGAGAGAAGTTCTAATCTTCCCAGTGGATACTGCAACACGATCTCGAGGTGTCACTGTGAAACCCTATTCCCAGTGCGGGCAGCATGTTTGTGCGTGTTTGTGGATAGCGCTGACCTCTGCCACCCTGTCACAACACGCAACCAGATCCCTGGTAGTTTTGTAGCTGTGGTCCTTTCAGGGTCGAATCACAGATCAAGGTAGATATGACTCGCTCTGAGATTTGGGGGGAAAAAAAGCTACTCAAAGCTCTTTTTTTTTTACCGCCTGCGTCCACCGAGAAGTGTCGTAGCTGGAGCCCCGGCTGCAGAAGGTCTCGTTGGGCGGCGCTGATTATTTTCCGAGATCAGGTACCGCTGCTGGTTGCCGTAACCTCTGGCCATTCCTTATTCCCTTTGTTAGTGTGGAAATGGCATAGATGCGAGAACCACGGAGACCCGGTGATTTTCCATTGGAAACTGCAGATTTCCGGGCAGGGAGGCAGGTCTGGCTCTCCCCAGCTGGTCTTTGTCACGCCAGCATCACCACATCACCGTCAGACCATTAAAACGTGTGCTCTGCCGATCCGGCCTGGAGATGTCGGCGCCGCTTTACATAACGAGGCATGGGCCATCCAGCCAAATCTTGGCTCCAGGTGTTGCCTGTCAGCGCATAATGGATATCGCCATGCCCCGTGACTGTAACACCCCCCGGCCCATCGTTACAAATCACCTTGAGCTATCCGTAGCGCAATTAAACAGCCCATTTCGCCAAAATGTCTGGAAAGCAAATCAAAACAAATGAGGTCAATACAGGAGAGATTATCCCGACCGAAAAAAAACTAGCCGATTCCCTGAGGTAAAAAAAAATATCAGTAACTGCTGTTCTGTTCCCTTTTCGTTCTTAAAAAATATTTCATCAGATTCAAATATTAGTCCTTCCAATAACTTTATGATTTATCTGTTTGTTTTTTGAGCAGCACTGAGGCTCAGTGGGTAACTCTGTTGTTCCGTACCTACTTCCTCACTCCACCCTTTGCCGTGTGCATGTGAAGCATGCAGGTTTTCTCTGGCTTCTCCCTGCAGTATGAAGATATTAGCAGTTAGGCTAATTGGCGTCTGCTGATACTCTTTTACTGGGTATGTGAGTGTGTGTACGTGCCCTGTGATGGACTGGCATCCTGTCCAGGTGTACCCCAGCCTGGTGTCCTACACTGCCTGGGATACAATCCATGTGACCCCAACCAGGATTAGGTTGGTGGTTGGAAGGTGGGTGGATGTTTCGGTCACAAAAGTGTAGACCTGCTGTACACTCAAACCCTGGCTTTTCGTTATATATGATATACAAGTGACAGCCATCCGTGATCTCAGCTCCTGTGGACTGTCACTGTTAGGGAGTCTCCCCTCCTGGTGCTGCAGGCTTGGTGTGCAGCCCGGCCTTTCGCAAAAGGCTGCAGGTGGACCTCATCGCTTACGTCTGCCCTCACCCCCTGCTCTCTAGCTTGAAGCCCAGTGGTCAGGCTGCCAGTGTTGCCATCTTCGACCTTACCGGCCCTCCCTAATGCAGAGCCAGGTGCTCCAGCTGCACCCAGACACTCCCCTAGGCTACTTTGCCTTGCTCACTGCCACGCTGCTGCTCAGGGAGTGAGCTGTGCAGGCAGCGTTCAGCTTCTCCCGGGGCAGGCATCCGGACCCGAAGGCTCGAGCCCTGGACTCGCATCACCTGAGCCCCAAGTGCCAAGCTGGAATTGTCATGAGAGCACAGTGTAGAAACTCTGAATTTGATTAGTCATGGCTGCCTTGCCTTCCCTCTAACATTCCCTTTGTAGACTGCTTATTTATGCCTCTGTTCACATACTCCTCAGAAGACTTTTTCCTTTACATAATGTCTCAGAAGAAATAAAAAAGGACTCCATACTTTCCTAACCTATACACACACACATATGCTTATTTACTGACGAAGGTTGCATTACTGTCCATGTTGCAAAAAAAATAAAATAAAACTAGACAGTTTGCTTATCCATTTAGCTATTAGCCGTTTTCATTGGTATCATGCTCACCTTCATTGGATTTACACCCATGGAGAAAATTAAGAGACCACAGCACTATTTTTTTGTGTCACTCATTTCTCAATTTATGGGTGTGCGGCTATGAAAAATATATACTTTTTTACAAACTGAAACCTGGTTCTTCCCTGTTTCTCACTAATTAAGGGCTTCTTCCTTGCTTTATGGGACTTCAGTCCTGCTTCTAGGAGCCTGAAGCTGACTATTCTAGCAGTGCACTTCACACCTGCACTTAGTGTTTGCCATTCCTTTTGAAAGTCATTTGATGTCATCCTCCGAATCATGAGAAACTGTTACATAAGTTAATAGTCATCTCTGGCATCAGGAAATTGCTTCTGCCCTCTACCTGGCTGGTTTTTGGTCATTCCCAGTGTCTCCAGCTTCACCTTATTCTTGGTTAGTGCTGTCTTAGAAATTTTGAACCTGGAAGCAACCTGCTGCTCAGCGTAGCCTTCTGCCAGCAGAACCAGGATTAAACCAGGATTTAAAATGCAGATCTGTTTAAAAATATAGAGTGGTCTCATAATTTTTTGTGGCTGTATTAGTTTGTGGGAAATGAAGCTGGAAATGATGAGATGATTATGTTTCTCGTTGGGTGTTTGGTTCGAAAGCTGGACGGAATGATGGAGATGGTGCTGATGGGTGCTACCCCCCCCCCCCCCTTCAGATCGCCTGTGCTGTCTTTGCCGCCCTGCTGCACTTCTTCTTCCTGGCGGCCTTCACCTGGATGCTGCTGGAGGGCGTACAGCTCTACATCATGCTGGTGGAGGTGTTCGAGAGCGAACACTCTCGCCGCAAGTACTTCTACCTGGTGGGCTATGGCGTGCCCGCCATCATCGTGGCTGCGTCCGCCGCCGTCGACTACCGGAGCTACGGCACGGACAGAGTGTGAGTGAACCGTGTCCCCTTGATGTTCTACGCAAGTCAACCTTAATGTGTCGCCACTCGTGTTCTGTTACCCAGTGAAATGTCTTTGTAGGATACAGTCAGCTGGGTGTTAAATACGATAGAGTTACACGAGCAAAGTCTCTTGCAGGAATCACACATGTATTGTCTTATCTCAAGTACTGTTCTGCATGTCATGTCTCATGTAGGGTTCTTTCATGCTTCAGAGAGGCCATAGCATGTCCAGAAATCATTATAGGACCTTTTTTGTTTTCAGCGACAGTTTGATTGATTCCCTGGCTGCACTTTCAGATTGCCTACCCCTTTCCGTCTTCCACGTTACTATGAGGATCATTAGCCAGTAGGATCACCCCTCAGAGGGGAATTTCCTGAGGGGGAGGGGGGCTGTTGGATAAATGAACCTTGGGCTCTGTACAGTCATTTGTAACACATACACACCATAAACCTGCTTATGTTGACTGTAGCTCATTAAATAGCCAAGGTCCACGAGATTAAAATGAAAGGGGGGATGTATTTGTGAGGTGTCAAATACATAAATATAATGACAATCATCATGAAAAGATACATGCAAAGAAAGTAAAGATTAAAACCCATCATTGCAGCTTACCTGGAGCTGTTTCCATACATGTATGCTATGATAAGCCTGGCTGTGTAGGTTAAAGGAGACCTGCTTTAGGGGATTGAAAGGACAACTTTGTTTTAAAACCTTTATAAGCTTCTGACTTTTGGTACAAGGTTACCAGGCTGAAAAAGAAAACATGGAGTAGCCAAGATGTCCCTTGTTTCACGAATTTATGGTGTAAAACTTTAAGTATTCAAATTAACGATTGAACCGTGAGAATATATGAGACAGGATCACTGTATAAACACAGCTTTGTGTCTCAAGAAAAGACAGGGAAGTGGAAGAAAGATGGTGGATTTGCAAAACAGGGACTCCAGCTGTAAAGGCAGCCCTGCAAGCATAGTTGCTAATCCGCGCTGTCAGCCTGGAATATCGAGAAGCAGCTGTTTAGCTGTTTCCTGTGTGCCCCCCCCCCCCAAAAAAAAACATACGTTATGTGGAGGCATGCGACTCCCAGCCGGGCCTCTCATCTCGCACTGCGTCATTGTGGCACTGTTGGCATGTGTATTGCCAAAGGCAGTGAAATGCCCGTTGGTGAGGGGTGGGGGGGGGGGCGAAGCAGTGAGCATCATGCCAAGGTGCAGATGCAACAATCCCAAAACTGGAATGAATTTAAGCTACAATACAACCAGCATTAGGAATTATCCTCTCTGTTATCAGGACGGCGATAGCTGCTGAGGAAGATTGCTTTTTATGTCTGATTTTAGATATATGTACCAGAAAGGCACTGTTCAAGGCCTCCATTGTGGAAGCGGCCGTACAGGGCTGTGGCTGCAAGGTGGTCGGTGCCAGTCATGGCGGTAACCCCCGTACCCGATGGTGGACACCAGAGGTGAGGGGGGCCGTCAAGCTGA
>JAODJU010000014.1:11461771-11473605 GCA_026776725.1 Gnathonemus echidnorhynchus
TCTGGGTATCCCTCCTGAAGCTGCTACCCCCGCGACCCGAACCCCGGACAAGCGGAAGATAATGGATGGATGGATGGGTACCAGAAAGATAGTATTTGATTTCTTACACATTTAACCTGGAATGATACTTTCTGAAAATATCAGTAGTCATCCATCCATCCATCCATCCATCCATCCATCCATCCATCCATCATTTTCCAGCTGCTTATACAGTACAGGAGTGTAATGAGCCTGGAAGCACTCTCAGGAGGCTCAGGGCACGAGGCTGGGGACACCCTGGACAGGTTGCCAATATATTTGTATTCAGTATGGCTTATATGGTCTCATGCAGGGACAGACTCTGCAAGTGCCGTGTGCAAAAATACCAGATGGAAACAGATGAAAATCAAAAGGAAGCGTTTGCCTGCATACTTTGATTAACTTTCCATAATTTCATATATTATGATTAAAATGTAAGTTGACTGGCATATGTAAACATGTATGAAAGTAGAGGAGATCCCAAATGGAAGCAGAAATACGTCGTCATGGATGTATCCTTTGATCTCACGCTGATGTTTGGGAACCCTGGCTTCATTTGGTAAATTATAAAATGGGACTTGCATGCAGCTGGAAAGATGGATGCCTATTATATATTTTTTTTGTTTACGGTGATTAACAGACCTTACTTGGGAACTCTGTCTCTCAGGAAAACAAAGTGTAAATAACAGAATACCATTTTTGGACAGGGAAAGAGGGAAAAAAAAACATTGTCTATCCAATTTGAGGCCCCGGCTGACTTCACAAGAAGAAAGAAATGTGTGCACGCTTGACTTCCTGCCGACAGGCATGGCCTTAAATCGCGTAAATGCCCCCACCCCC
The DNA here is from genome assembly GCA_026776725.1 of Gnathonemus echidnorhynchus. Classification (NCBI taxonomy): domain Eukaryota; kingdom Metazoa; phylum Chordata; class Actinopteri; order Osteoglossiformes; family Mormyridae; genus Gnathonemus; species Gnathonemus echidnorhynchus. The sequence goes on from JAODJU010000014.1 coordinate 11,462,630, forward strand.
ATCACCCCGCCAAAACGACCTGCCAGTTCACCGTACCTTGCTGCCATTTAACAGGTTGCTAACGCGTCAGATCGGCATCAGCCAGGAAAACAGCCACTTCCCATAATGGCGGATCGCTGTTTATGCCACTAACCCTGCAGTAAAGGTGGCTGCCGGGCACAGTGCGACAGGGCCCCGGGTGAGAGGCATGCCAAGAAGCAGGGCCCTGGCACGGGGGGCGGCAAGCAGCTGACAGCCGTTTGCATCCCTTCCTGTTTTATTTCTTTTTTTACACTCATACGCATGTCGTTTAAGGGAGCAGATTCCAGGATGCTTTCCAAGCACACACACCACTGGGAGCAGTGACTGATGACCTGCTTTGCGTTCCCCCTCTCACGTCCACGTTCCCCCTCTCACGTCCACGTTCCCCCTCTCCCATCGGCACGGCATCTCTGAAGTGCGTCAGGAAAATATTTGCTGATGTTCGTTAATTGGTCGTTATGCTCATTAGTATCGGTGTTTTTCTTAATCCAGTCTCCCCCCCGCAGCCCGCATTTTTGTTCTGTTTCACCACCTACACGCCTGATTTTACTTGTCAGCTAATTATAAAGCTCGCTGATTACCTGGCTCAGACATCCAGGTGGTGGAGCAGCACAAAATTGTGGACTGGCTGCGGGGGTTGGGGGGCTCTCTACTGCTGCTCCTGATGATAATAGTAATAATACTAATAATAATAATAATAATAATATTAGATTGAATGATGGTTATGAAGGGAATGCTAACCACTAGGTAGAAATCTATTTCTTAATTTTTGTAAGAATTATACTTTTACTCATTTTTAATTTTTTCATGGTCTAATTCACTTTCTACTTTTGGATAGACAGTGGGGAAAAGCCCAATAAGACCCTGCTGATGTCTATAGCCAGTGCAGATGTCCATAGCCAGTACAGATGTCCATAGCCAGTGCCGATGTCCATAGCCAGTGCCGATGTCCAACTTGTATATACCTCCCAAATATAAGCAACAGTCTGCAGGATTTAATATATCGAAACATGTTTAAAGTCATTGAATTACAGTTAATGCTGTGTCACTTACTTTCTGTCATTCTGTCACCCTAAATGACAAAGGCATAGGACTGTAATTTTCCCCAGGCCAAAAATGGAGGTCTATTTAATGTCCTGGAAATTAAATGATTAATAATTTAACTACAGGTCATGAATCATCTTCCCGTCAGGGGCTTGGATGTGCCACCATCAGCGACCCTCCCGCAAGATAGGCAACTTTTAGCGTTCCTGACCATTTTATGAGCTAGCTTTTTAAGGGTGAATCAGTTTTCTTTTGTCATTGGAGAGAAACATGCTAATTGCAGGACTAATCACTTTTGAGTTCGGCGTAAGACACAAGCTCGGTGACCTGCGTCACGCTCGCACTGCAGGGGTGCACTGATACGCCTGCTTCTCAGCATTTTTCTAAGACACCACGCAGGGATTGTCATTCTTTAGCATCGGAGTGGCTAACCCCGTTAGCCTTGCGCACTTGGCACCTCCTTCCACCGCAGGTAATTATCTTAGACCATCAATAGCCCTGTCGGAGACGGGGCCATAATTCAGCATTTAAATGAAGGGGCAGTGTAATATTTCCCGGCTCCCGGGAGAGTGTTGTGAAGCGCGCATTCCTCTCTGTCACGCTCGCTCGCTGGGTGATGTATGGGCCGCGCTCTGAACCATGCCGTTTCTCGCCTCCCGTTACAGGTGCTGGCTTCGGCTCGACACCTACTTCATCTGGAGCTTTATCGGTCCGGCGACCCTCATAATTATGGTGAGTGGCCTGTCAATTATACCCCTCCGTGCTCCCCTGGGGCAAAACTGCTGCCCCACCACCCTGAAGGATCATCAAACCCTTCTGCCAAACACCTGAGAGCAGCCAGCGCGCTGTGCCGTGAACCGTTCACTTCCGGAGTGACACGTGCACAGCAGCGGATTGATTTTCCGGGTTGTTGCCTCCCTGCCCTCTGCACTCTGAACACACACACAAGCTCTACACAAAGCCCTGTATCACAGTTTGGAGGCCATTTTTGTTTCTTTAACAGTTTATATAAATGATTTGGTTCACCTGAGACAGCGATGGTATTGTACTGTATCTCACATTCAGTCGTGTTTTTTTTTTTTCTTTGTGGTAACCAGGATGGATCTCATTACAAACTAGATTTTTTTTGTATGTCTTTATCATTTCAGCTAGTAGCAGCACAGTCAAAAATATATGGGATAGTACACGTTAAAAAAAAAAAAACATAATCTACGTCTCCCTCGCTCTGGAGACTGGCAAAACGATGGTAGGCTGCACTGACTGCAGAGACTATTGCTAATTAAAATGATATGGAGACGGCGAGGAACGCTCCTGATATCTGTTATCAAAACGATGACAAATCTATCAAAACAGCTTCACCATAGTGCCGGCGATGGCTGAGAGAGGACTCCAGCCCGTTCAGATTTCCACGGCTAATTTCAGCTGGCATTTCGACAAGAGCGGATATAAACAAAGACGAGGCTGTTAAAGCCCCATGCTGGCACGAGTTTGTCCCTTTGAGCTTTAGAGCTTTAAAGTCCCCTGCTCCAGCCGGCAAACTGAAAAGTTGTTGAATGTTCTGTACGTCAAATGGAGATTTTTAATTTTTTTTAATCAATGATACAATGGGTGTTTGACCCTAAAGTCTGCTTGAAACGAATGGGTGACTGCAGAGGTGGTGAACGGCCCGTGTTTGTCTTCCAGCTGAACGTGATCTTCCTCGGGATCGCGCTCTACAAGATGTTCCATCACACGGCCATCCTTAAGCCAGACTCCGGATGCTTAGACAACGTCAAGTAAGAACCCACATGGCTTTTTTGATGGGGAGTGTTTCAGGCTATAAATATTTCAGACAAATAGGGGTTCTGTGCCAGTGAGTCCTGTAGACTTGGTAAATAACTAATTTGGGAGCATGGTTTAGCATTCCTGGGTTAATGTGTCCCAGAGGACCCTACACCTGGCTTTGTGGAGCCCAAATCCAGATCGTCTTACATAGCACTCTGAATCCTCCATTTCCTGGGGAGTGGAGTCTTCACTTCATCAATAATAATCAGAGCAGACACTTGTTTATGCTCGTAACATGTGGCTGTTATCTGCAAACCCAGTCTGAAGAGGCACGTTCCATTACAGACTACCTGAAGTCGGTCCTAACAGGTGCAAGTTTTACAATCTGTCTATTACTAAATGAGGCATGAAAGATAATTCTCAATATGAAGACTGGAAAGGTAGCTTTTTTTGGATCTTGCTAATACTAAAATGAGTTATGAAATTATCTTTATCTTCACTCTCAGACAAGACACATCAATGAATGAATTTTACAGTTTAGCATTTAAATCCAGTACTGTTATAACTTCGTGTCAGTAAACTGCATTTACTCAAGCTCCCATATTTAATGCCAGTATAAAGAGGAAAGTGAATCACCAGGGTTGTAGGAACACAGATCTCACGTGCTCTTCTGCTCAAACTGTGAAGCCGGTACAACAGGATGAAAAATGACTGCCTATCCCTAATATTTATGCTGATTGTTTCTGCTAACATTGCTTATATTATTAATGAATCAAGGATGAGACTTGCAAACACATGCCTGCATTATTTACCAGATGTAAGTAAGTAGGATTTACCAGGTTTGCCACACGTCAGCTTAGAATCAAAGGGTGTTTCACATGTCTGCGATGGAAGGATGCTTTCATTTTGGACATCCTTGTCTCTCATACATGATAGATGACGTTCAGATCTGTGATGTACATGAAGCTTTGATCTATTATCCATTCTGGTTTCCGTAGCAGAGAGGTGGCTCAGCCATGGGCCACTTGGCATGTTGTCAGAAACATGAGCGTCGCATGAACGTTATGTGATTACGGAAGATGGAAACGATGCGCAGAGTAATAAAGACAAACGACGCATCAGTCAGTGACTGTAATGTACACACAGCGCTCAGCCGTTAAGATGAGACCAAACCAACTGTATCTATCTCCTACTCATACATATATAGCAGAGAAAGTTATAAAATCCCCCGTCAGCCGTATTAGTATTCATTCATTTTCCGTGCATATATCCATAGACATATTGCTTGCAATGCCATGAATTTTCCTGTAAGCTGATTTCAGAATAGAATGTATTTGCTTCTCGATCTATTCATTTATGCATTCAGGGTGCACCTCACTTATTTGCATCTCATTTATACGGTCACGTGTCATGGTGTAATGCTACGATAGGACCCCGGGTCCCGGTATAATGGCAGCGGCAGTATGGCCACGCAGTAATTGTTTGTCATGTGCTCTCATCCTGACAGATGGCAGGCAGCAGTCTGTCCCTTAGTAATCCTTTATTTTCCACCACCTGTCCAGCTTTCTGTTATGCTGTCTGGACACTTTGGCCTTTTTTGGTGACAGCAGCGATGCTGGATTGTCCTTTATTTCTCACTAACCCCTAATCACCAGTGAGAGTCAGTCCAGTCTCGGCCGCCAGGGCGATGCTTTCGGGAGGAGGGGGGGTGCTTTTGTTTGTCAGCTTTGTTTGTTGGCTGCGTTTTCTCCCTGAGGCCTTCGGGAGCCCGCAACAGGGTGTGCCGTGGCCAGCTGGGGTGGAGATCAATGTCAGGAAGTGAATGCAGGTCTGGGATATCATCATACAGAGATGCGGCTCCATCTTGGACCGCCAGTGGTGATGTCACTCGCTAGTGTCTATGGTGGAATGTTCACCCTACAGCGATTTGAGGGCCTTCAAAGAATTCCCTAAACCAAGGGTGTCTTTGTCCTCAACAGCATTTATATTTACCCAGAAAGAGAGTGTTCATTTAGCACTAAACGGGTTGTTCATTTGCCCCTAATCAGATTATTTATTCACTCCCAAACAGTATGTTCCTTTGCCTGAATTAGATTATTTATTCACTCTCAAACAGCACGTTCATCTACCCCAATCAGAGTATTTATTTACTACCAGTGCTCATTTGCTCTGAATTAGAGTATTTATCTACTCCTTAAAAGAATTCATTTACCCCAATCAGAGTATTCATTTACTCCCGAACAGTGCACATTTTCCCATGATCAGAGTATTTATTGTCTCAAAACAGTGTTAATTTATTGAATTTTATGTTGTACTCTGTACTCCTCTTTTTGAGCCAACATGGCATGTACTCTACATTAATGGGCATTTTATTTTACTTGGCATGTGAATTAAAAATTGGATTAAAATAGGTATAAATTATGTTTTTCTTTTAATAACACTTGGAACACAAACAAACAACTTCACCTAATTGCAAAGGATTATTTCTTGATCAGGCATAAATATAAACCTTCAGATGAGTCAGTGATTAGATAAGAGCATGATTCATTCTTTGAGCACATGGTTCTGTATTGAAATGAACTTAAAAGTCCATTCCGTCTCCCTGAATTTAAACGTATCCTGCATCTATCACATCCTGTCACGTGCTCTTCCCAGTAAGAGGATGTTTTTCCTCATAACGTGACTGGCATAGCTGGTCATATTCATTCAACTCCAGATATGAAACTTGACCCTTGGCAAAAGCCACAAATCCCCTATATTAAAGCTATATTAAGTCTTTTCTAGCCCTTTTTTAAAGCTTTTTTTCTGTGGTTCAGTTCATGAAAAGTCATCCAGGAGACAGAAGCATTACTCTTGTAATATCATTACAATACTAATATACCACAAATAAAAGATCTTTGGAAGTGGGCACCTTCATTTGTTATTAATTTGTTTCTTTACTCCAGTGTGTTGTAAACATGTCCAGAGATCTGTGGTATGGACTCTGAAATCTCTTTGATTTTTTTAACACTGCCCCTTATAAACCTACTGATTTCAAAATTTGCATGGCAGTTTTCAGTTATCCACATACAGAATATACACATTTTGTTTGCCAGTGCTTCATTTTTTTTGTATATAGTTGTCTATATATTGTTTCTTGGCATGAATAGTTTCAAAGTGGACATAGACTCACTATCTGCATGCCCACTCATTTTCACGTTCACCTTTTATTGCTGTGTTTAACTTTCTTTTTCTGTCTTTTCTTTCATATCCTTCCATATTTAGCTATCGTTTTTACGATGGCCGTCTTGTTGTGGAGTGGCACTGGTAAGATGCAGCTGCGCCCTCTGCAATTTTGTTTTTCCAATCAAAGCTTCAGGTTATTGATTGGAAAGGGTTGTGTTGTATTGCGTCCCCCTTTTACCTGTGTGTAAGTGATATAGCCATGACCGTGACGTCATCGGAGTGCGGTGTGCAGAAACGGACACGCTTGAGCCAACTGATTTGTATGGCTGAAATTCAGAGATGCATTAAAAAGGTGTTTTAAGACCAAGTTTTATCACATCAATTAATGTCCCGCTGACTTTGAGATGTAAGTATTAATGTTTTCTTGTCAATATCAATTAGGTTGCATTTCGGCAGAACTGAGAGCACCGATTCACTTTCTGCTTTTGAGTCAGCTGACACAATCGCATCAGCACACCTCAACGATTTCAGCACATGTCAGCAGCTGAAAGACTGAGAAAAAACAAGCGGTGCTTAAAAACACAAAGCTAATTATCCATTATTTTAAATGTAGTTGTCTTCTCCCAGAATGCATTTTGCTTGAGCATCTCAGCAGGATATGAATGTACCTGGTGAATAGATGTGATGAGTCTATTCAGAGACAGAAGCCGTCTTTTTTCCAAGAATCATCAGTGAGGTTGTTTTCAGAAACTTAGCAGGAGCTGCTCCGAAACATAAAGATGCTTTCTGGGATCCTAAGTAATTTTTAAGCTTTAGAAATAATGCAGACTTAGAAGTGGTCCTTGTGTGCTGCAGCCTATTCATATGAAAGTCTCCAAATTGCAAGCACAGAAATCCACACAAATATATTTATATTCCCAGCCCTGTAGGAGCCTAAAGTACAGTGCCTATAGTACTGAGATTTAAGAGTAGGGAATGATTTTAAGTACAGTGCCTATAGTACTGAGATTTAAGAGTAAGGAATGTTTTTAAGTACAGTGCCTATAGTACTGAGATTTAAGAGTAGGGAATGTTTTCTCTTTTTTTTTTGCTTTAACTAATATGTGTAACAAACAAAAGTACAAATATCCACCTGACTCATGAGTCATCCAGAGGCTTGCAGCGACAAGAAATCAGACAAGAACTTAGACCTGAAAATGAAAATCATCACACAGCGTATTCACTGTCGTCAGTCCAGCCTTATCCTCATAGCTCTGTAATTGTATGTCTTCTTGTACATGTGCACAGTTTTTTCCTGGTTTACTTTGTTGTCCCTGTGCATTTTGTCCTTCATATTTCATTCTTGTTGCTTGTTGCTTGTTTTGGCATGTAATACAGTGGAAATGCTTGCTGTCTTTATTATTTGGTTTTATTTTTCTTTTCTCTCTGCAATCTTTAGCTATGAGGATTATCAACCTGAAATCAAGTAAGATTCGTCACGAATTCCTTAGCTCCGTGTAATTTAACTCACGTGCCATTCGTCTGCGCATAAGAATAAACGTGCACATCTCCAGCAAGTGTGAGGACACGGTGTTTCCATAATCATGTGTACATCTTAATACGTATTCATTGTGCAGAGCGATGTTCTAATATATGAAAGCTCTCACCTCATAAGGATATAACTTTAGTTTCCAAAAGAAACACCAATCTCTAGAAATAAAGCTAAAATGGCTTTTTGCCAAACTGAGAGCTGTTCAGTTTCTTCTTCACTGTACAAGACAAATCAACAAGCCCCTATCCTTTGAGAGCTGTGAAGGACTATGATCTAAAAGTCTGATGGAGGGATGGACTAAATGATAGATCTCGGCGGGAATTAGAAAGCCTACCATGGCACTCTAGGTAAACAGTCCCTCTGACGGTTTCCCTCTCCATCCCATCACCCTTGTTTCTCTCTCTGCCCGTTTGTCCAGGGTGAGGCTGAAATGTTCATTTACACAGCTACAGTTGGTGACAGCATGCTTTTTCCTCACTGCTGCAATGGCCGGAAATTGTGCCACATCCAGAACATCAGTATATCAACCATCAGCTTGTCTGGAGTGTGCCATGTTCTGTGTAAAAAAAAATTAAAAAGTCAACTCGTAAGATGTGTTGTATGTTCTCTACTGAGCTGTCTTTATGTGAGTCAAGACCAGTTGAATCCTCATGCTTCGAATTGCTTTTAATGTCTGTATCCATCTTCAGAACACTGCCCAAGCTTCTCATACTGTATCAGATCTCAAGCCAGTTAAGGCGAATCAGAAAAGCCTTTGTACTTGTTCCTTTCCCGGCGCGCACCATCGCTTCCTTAATTATCTACGAATTAACACCAAACCCTCTTGTGACTGGGTGGGAAGATCTGGGACTTGCAGGGATTTTTTTGTACTTTTTTGTTTCTTCAGCAGGTAAAAGGGAAAGATTATTTAATCAGAAGATGGTGTGCTAGACCAGTGCCAGGGATAATCATATCTAATCACCTCTTTTTTTCTGTAGCATTTTGGCAGTAACACTTTTTACTGCCAAATTAGCTGAAAAAATTGAAGACCATCACCATGATGCAGTCACAGGAGAATGACCTTTAGAGGATAATTACGTTGAATGGACCTAAAGTTTTCCAGAATGTTCTGTCGGTCTGTTCAAAAATATGATTTTCTATAAATTGATGGTAAATGATCAAGGTTTTTTTGAGCAATAGATGGGGCTCCTGACACATTGCTGAGTGTGTATTTTAACATGGACCAATTTGAGGTCTTTGCTGATCTCTGCGTTCTGGTGTTTTTCTTCCAGGTCATGGGTCATAGGGGCCATTGCACTCCTCTGCCTCCTGGGACTGACCTGGGCATTCGGGCTCATGTACATCAACGAGAGCACCATTGTCATGGCCTACCTTTTCACCATATTCAATTCACTGCAGGGGATGTTTATCTTCATATTCCATTGTGTGTTGCAGAAGAAGGTAACTTTTATTTACAATGTTTCATGCATACCTGGAGCTCATCACATCTTAAGACAAGCCTTTTGCTTTAGAGTTAATATGAACCAGTATTAAGTGAATGCTATTCCAAACAGCAGTGCTGCCTATAATATTCTGTTTTTAGTTTTTGTGGTGTACTGTTCATTCGTTTTATGCCTTTTTGAATTTTCATTCATCTACTCCCTACTAGTATATAAGTGTTTGATCACTGTATTCCCTACTATTTTGAAATGTGCTTGAATAGCAGCTGCCAACCCAGCACTATAGTTTAAAAATGCTATAATATAACAATGATACCCAACCCATGTGTCTTTAGCTGTGTTTATGTAAGGCTTTCGATTGTACAGTATCATCATTAATGATGCATCTCCTTTCAAATGCAGTGACAGCCTGTCTCAGTGATTACCTGTGTTCAGCATCTGCCTCATTCCTAAACTAACTTACTGAGATTATGAACACAGTATCTCAACTGTACAGATTCATTTAAAAAGCAGCACTGTTTATCCAGCAAATGAATGAAGTCATTGAAGTACAGTAGACTAACCCAATTTGTGCAGAATAATTGTGTGCACATGAAAGGCTGATCACTCAGCGGAAAATGTCTTTGATTTTAATTTGTATTTAGGCAAGGTCTGTGTAGTCGCACATGGGCAACAGAAGATGTACTGGGGGAGATGCAGATGATTTGTTATAGACTATATGCACAAGTATTATCTAGGTTTGGTAGGCTTCTCATTCTTTCTGTTTAAATGCTGCTTGTGTCTCCTGCCATGTACAAAAAGAACATGTGACTCTGCACACCAGTCTCTTTTGGTTGGTATGCCAGATCGACTGCTCATCTCCTGCCACTGAAAATAATTCGTTTTGAATTGCGATCTATTTGAAAATGTTACAGGCTGCAGTTAATGCTGTGCGTCCGTGACCCCACAACTAACTAAAAAAGTCAACATTAGCAGCAGATACTAAAAGTCTTGCTTATCACAGCTTTGCTTTAGTTACCGTCTCTGACAGTACTGATTAAACACGTTGTTGGACGTAATTTCATATGTTGTAAGATTGTGAGGTGGGGTGAGGTCATTTGACACACTCACTCACACAAAAATTGCAGTTTTTTGCTTTTGTTGCTCCCCACCATTTTGTCAAACCCTATTCCTCTCCCACACCCAAACAGTTCCTATCCCTTTCTCCTATCTCCGTGATTCTATTCACTCCCACCCAAACACATATTTTTAATACTAATACTTTGGTATAGCTTGCATTTTGTACATACAGATTCTCCCATTTCCACATCTGGAATGCTGTTGGACAAATAAGGACATTTTTGAGTTCCAAAATGACCTTTGGGTTTCCAGTCAACGTGCTGCCTGGATTATACACACAGTGGGATTAACTCACTTCTCTAGGCGGGCAGTTTATCAGTGATCAGGTTCATGGTTTGTGTAGTCGTGCAGTAGTTAGGTGCTTTGTGATTCCATGTTAACAATCGGGACAGTACCATTAGGGAGGAAGGTAGGGTCTCTGCGTGTCGTAGACCATCACTTGACCTCCCCCTTTACCTTCCCAGGTACGTAAGGAGTATGGCAGGTGCCTCCGTACCCATTGCTGCAGTGGAAAGAGTGTAGAGACATCCATTGGCTCAGCTAAGAGCTCAGTTGCCCGTACACCGGGTCGGTACTCCACAGGCTCCCAGGTGAGAGGTTCCCACACACCTGGCCGCTACTCTACAGGCTCCCAGGTGAGGGCTTCACGTACACCTGGTCACTACTCTACACTATCCCATCTAAAGGCTTCATGCACACCTGGTCACTACTCTACACTATCCCATCTAAAGGCTTCACGTACACCTGGTCACTACTCTACACTATCCCATCTAAAGGCTTCACGTACACCTGGTCACTACTCTACACTATCCCATCTAAGGGCTTCACGTACACCTGGTCACTACTCTACACTATCCCATCTAAAGGCTTCATGCACACCTGGTCACTACTCT
>JAODJU010000014.1:11481350-11492099 GCA_026776725.1 Gnathonemus echidnorhynchus
ACTGGAAAAGTGGGGGTGGGGGGGGGAGGGTGGAGGGTAGTGGGATAGCTAGCCAATCAGTGCCTGAAATATCACTAACTTGACATGGGAGGCAACATTACCCTCTGTTGTATTGACAGAAGACAGCACTCCTTGGTTTGAGTGTGTATTCCATTTACAGACTGCAGAGGAGAAGGACAGATGTAAATCCACTTTCAGGCACATAATGTTCATCCTTAAGAAGTATTTCCATCCCACTTCAAGGAGAACATCCTTCTTGCTTATTAAATTAATCTGGAAATTGCGGTAAATGATACCGTCCCTAGTGCAAGAACAGTGAGACCACAAGTGACCTGTATTTACTGCATCTTAAACTGAACCACAGGCCTGTCAAAAAGTTACAACCGGCTGGTAATCCAATTTATAAGAATTATATTTTATTTATTGCAATGAATGCTAATTGTATTACTTTCAAACTGATTAATGTAAGAAAGAAATCTGTAGTATCCTCTATTGGATCCTAAATTTTTAATAAAATCTATATTGTGCTCAGTCTCAAAGCTTAAATGCAATGGTTCATAACGTAGATAAAGTAATAAAATTAGTGTGTGAAACAAGACATTGATCCTCCAGCAAGGCCCTGAATAGGATGACTGAAAGTGAGAGATGTGAGCGCAGTGAAAGTCGGCAATAGAGACTCAGGCTGTCTGTGTGCCAGACCGTTCTTTAGGGTGCCGTTACATCAGCTTATTATGGCAGCCCACACAATGTTTAGCACAAATAGACGGGAACATTAATAGTAAGCAGGGACTTATGGTGCCACTGTGGTAATTTACCCTGATATAATTATAGTACATTGACCCAAAAAAATTAAATAAAATAAACTTAAGCAAATATGACACTTTGTCTTATTATACACATGGGAGCCACTGTTTCCTGTTGTCATCTGCTGTCTGATTGTCTTGTGCGCATCACTGTGTCTTTAATGATTGTTGTGCATGGAATAATTGTTTTTTTGTATATAGTACAACGTGGAAGTTTTATAGTATGATTGCTTTGCAAACCACAGCGTATTTACCGTAATGTAATCTGGGGTGTAGATATTATTGTAGTTGTAATAAGAGTTACCTGTGATTCCTTGCAATTTGACTGAAAAGTTATACAAAGCATGAAATTAAAAATACGGGAAAATTGAAAAGCAATTCTATTGTCATAACCAAGGATGGACATAACGGGTACGCAACGTGCGACATGTGCGACGATCGATTGTGTTAACAGTGTAAATGTGTACTTATTTTATGTGTATTTGTGCTGATATGAAAACAAAATGTAGTGCATTTTAATCTTTATATGCTAACTCTACTTCATTTGCGGTATACAGGTTAAAATGCAAGGTATTTTCTTGTCATAGCATCACAAACACACATGAAATAAGTACGCATTTGTCCTTCTACAAATAATCAATTGTCGCACATATCGTTTTTAAAAGTGAATGCGTACTTGCGTACCAGTTATGTCCATCCCTGGTCATAACCTATATTTTAGTCATGAATTGCCATGTATATCAGTCATATGTACAGATACAAATTTCTCCAAAATATAAGTACCGTCAAAGTTTAGAATAATTCCAGATATTTTTTAAGATGTAAGGATGGAATTTCTGAATTGAAGAATGAGTGTAACTTGTGGATAACCTTGTCTGTCATCTTTCAGAGGGGATCCTGAACAATGCCAGGGATACAAGTGTTATGGATACTCTACCACTGAATGGTAACCACGGCAACAGCTATAGCATGGCCAGCGGGGACTACATGAGTGACTGCGTCCAGATTATAGACCGTGGCTACAACCACAAGGAGACCACTCTGGAGAAGAAGATCCTGAAAGAGCTCGCCTCCAACTACATCCCATCCTACCTGAACAACCACGAGCGATCCACCGAGCAGAGCCGCAACCTCATGAACAAGCTGGTCAACAATGTTGGTAACGCCAATGCCAACGGCAACAGTAAGGGCGACGGCATCGTGCTGGATGACGTCTCCTCGTTCGGCCACGAGGAGGCGCTTGGCCTGGGTCTGGAGCTCATCCGGGAGGAATCGGATGCCCCGCTGTTGCCACAGCGTGGCCTGCCTGCCGAGACCCACCCTCCGCCTCACCCCTTCAGCCGACGACGCGTCCCACAGGAAAACAGCGAAAGCTTCTTCCCGCTGCTCACCAACGAGGAGGCTCCGTCGCCACACCGGGACTCCCTGTACACCAGCATGCCCACATTGGCAGGTGCCGTGGATGACAACGGCGACACGGAGCCAGGAGGTGTGGTTGATGACAGCGATTCTTCTGTGGCCAAAGGCACCGGCGACGCTGACGATGTGTACTATAAGAGCATGCCCAACCTGGGCTCCAGAAACCACATCCACCAGCTGCACACATACTACCAACTGGGCCGGGGCAGCAGTGACGGCTTCATCGTCCCCCCCAACAAGGAAGACTCGTCTCCTGAGGAGCCGGCCGAGGAGCCCTCCCACCTGGTCACTAGCTTATAGACAGCCTCCTCGCCTCCTCTGTGGCTCCCTGCCCTGATCTGTCCGCTGTCAGCAGTCGTAGGCATCTTTGTTCCCCCGTGTCTCTGTGGGAAATGTAACATACTCATCTCGATACCTACTGAAAGAGGAAAGAGAAAGACCAAGTGGGACGGCCTGATAGGTCGGTGCGTGTCTCTGTGGTGGTGAGGTCAACACAACCTGAACGCTCTGGGTCTGTGTGGTCTTTTGCCCTCCATGCTTTTTTTTTGACATCCCAAAGGAATTACAAAACAAAAGAATTTAAAAAATGGCCTCCGAACTTTCCTCCATTAGCTGAGTGTGTAGGATAAACAAAACCGAATCAGAAACTATTTTATTATACTTCAGTATCCATACTGGCTTTTTTTAAAAATGGCAAAACAAAAAAAAAACTTTCTGTTTGGTAAAATACAGCATGTTGTGCTGTAACATTCCTGAAAGTTAAGCAGGACGTTGTTTTCAGCAAAACAATGAGACTCTTATCTTCAACAGCATTTTTGTTTTTGTTGTTACAGTTCCAAATGATTAAAAATGGGAGGTGAGAAGAATACCAGAGAATAATAAGATATTTCTATGTAATTGTACAGATACTAGCATTGCACATAATAGTATCTTTTTTCTGTTCCTACAAAATGTTAGTGTCTAAATGTAGTGAATAGAGCATTTCATTTCTGTCGTGCAGGTCCTGCAGATTGAGAGTGCCAGTAAAGCTATTCTTACAGGTTCTGGTCTTGCAGGTTGACGGTTTCACTAAGGCAGTTGCCATTGGTTCTGGTTCTGAAGATGCAGTTCATGGTTCCAGTCTGGTTATTCTCTCTTTTCCTAAATGCAGAAAAAAAAATCACTGAACAGACAGCGATCATTTCTTTTTTATTTATTTTTTTATTTTTTATTTAGCAGTGTAACCACCGATGTTTTCAAAAGAGTTGTTTGGTTTTCTTCACTGTGTAGATAAAACACAACTACAGAGGTCATGGCAAACTATTTTGAAAATTGTGCTGAGAGCTAACTTCTGAAGAATATTCCAGATATCCGAAGAAGGTTTTTACTCCAAGCAAGTAAGAAGTCTTCATTTATCGAGAGCAGAAGTAGAAAACAATGCTGCGTCGATAAGCACTAAACATTACGCAAAAAACAGTTTAATTATTAAAGAAGAACTTTTGGAGTGAGTAAACTGGAAATGTGTTTTCTCTTTTTTCCCCAGAAAGGAAAAATATTTATTTATTTGTTAAAAAAAAAGACAAAATCAAATGGAAAAAAATGTTGAATTCAGGTGGTAAAGAATTTAGCAGCACATATATTAGTTTTTATTATTATGATTATGACTTTTATTTATTCATTTTGTATGGTTTCCAAGTTGAATGACCTCATAACTAATATTTGTTGTAACAGTGAAACTTGTTTGCCAACAAATAAATCACTGATTAAGATTTACAGCATTGTTAATGTTAAAGCCTGTGATTATTGTGGCTTCTGCTGAATGTGAATACTCCAATGATCTGTTGAATTACGAAGTTCATTAACAAAAGATGGTGCCAATCAACAGTAAACTTATTTTTATTTTACCTTTAATTACTTTAATATTTACTGAAAGGTTTAACAGACTAATTAGATCTTGCAAATGGGATCCAATTTCACTGCACGTCTGCACTTGATCCAGTCCTGGCTGTTTGTCTACTGATTAAGGGCAAAACCACTTTTCCATTTTTGGGATTTTCAGTGGCAGCCGTTTGACCCAGTTCCTGAACCACTGGGCCACCTAGCAGCCAAGAGTTCTAGTTACTTTTCGAAGTGGAAAAATTGAGAATTTGACAGAGATGTTTTGCTGTGGTTATATTGCCTTTCAAAGGACATTGTAACTATCAGTGAAGAAAATGATGATGCCAGATGCCTATATTTGCTTATGTAGTGCTGTAGCCAGTGAAATTTACCCATCAATTTTTAAATTTTTTTAATCATCAAATATCCACCTGCCTCTGATGCCTGGACGTACTGTCTCCTGTGTAGATTATGGTATCAGATTGAGTATTCATATGTCGGTATATCAGTGACAGTTTTGTCCTAATGTTTGGAGTCAGTGGAGATTCCTTCTCTGGTCAGTTGCCCTGATTTTTGATAATGACTGAATGAGCTGAGCAGGTCCCCTCCTGGCTGGTAAGAAAAGGTGAGGTTAGGTTACCTTCATGCTAACTAACGGGAGGTGGCGCCTGAAGAGCAGCCCAAACTGTCCTGACGGCACCAGTCAGTCGGCGGTGGGTTTATGGCAGGAAGCCAGCTGGGCCCCTCCCATCTGCTCCACTCCCACCACCATCCCATGGATAATTAACACTGTTTAAAGGCTCCTCCTTCTAGGTAACAGTAGGACGCTGAGCGGGAGACCAACTGGTTGTTTGGAGACCACTGTGTGTGTTTTTTTAAAACAAACAAATGAATGTACAAAGCCAGAATTAACAGCATTGCTCAGCCGCAGCTCCTAAGCAAGACCCACAGTGTAGGGGGAGTCGACCTCAGGAAGAGCCGCGACACGCGAGGAGAGAAAGGTCACGCAGTGGTGCTGTGATTAGTGCTTTCTTTTATCACATTACCAGCTTTCCTGTGGTTTCATCGTTTGTATGTTAATTTTTGTATTTTTGTTGTGCCTGTAAAAGGTCACTTTTTATTGTTGCTTATTAAAATGACGAAAACAAACCATAAAACGTGCACTCCATTTGACCACACAACCCAGCGTGTGCCGAGATTTAATAATGAACCTCCGTGGGTGTATTGATTACGTCAAATTGTGGGGAGTGGGGAGGTGGATTGATTCAGTGATTCAAAGTCAGTTTAGCATCAGACTCAGAATGGGCATTTTCATAGCCCTTCCCACTAACCGTCCAGTGCACATTGATGGCAACACCAGTGCAGCCAAAGCTTATGAAGGACAAAGAGCAAGTACACTCAGTAGACCGGTATGGAAAAATAGCACTGCTGGAAAGATGGAATAAAGGATCACAATTCAATTATCAGCAATTCATTTACTGGACTTGTTTGTGCAACTAAATACAGTCTAGATAATAAGGTCACTGAATTCCGCTGTATTGAGTTTTAAACTGTATTGTAGCTGTATTGTTTTCTTATTACCGGAAAAAGTGCAGTTTTACAAAATTATTGTATAATTAACCAGATGTAAATTGATTGTACACAAATTACTTAAGAATATCCACATCTCCTCATTCACTTTATGCCGATTACAGTTGCCATGTAAGACTACAAATATGCTTGAAATAGCTTATGGGAAAATTTTAATCCAGTACTGCTCTTTATGTCATGTTGATATTTAGCATAAAATGCACAACTATGCAAGGACAGATAGGAGATAGGAGGTGTCATTCACTAAAAGCTGGTGGCAGGTTTTAATACTTACTTCACCGCTTGCCGTAAGGGGGACATTTAAAAAACCGGCAGTCCCTATAAAGGCAGAATATTAAAGTTTAAGCTTCATTGGGGTGGTGCTGTAGGCAGGTACATCAGACCAGATTACATAAGTGCCCAGAGAGAAGCTGCTTTTATTTCCAGCCCACCTGTTTGCCCGCTGACAGTTTATGGTAATAAAAGCCCTGCTCTCACAGTGAGGATGCACTCTGCCTTTTATCTGCCTTCTTTTACATTGACCCTTCTGTGAAGAAAATTAGTACTTATTGGGTGATCTGATTTTAAAAAATCCCTTTGATCTGGTTGGTGTGTGTTTGTGTGTGTGAGGTCCAGATATACCTTCCCTTGTGAGGACCAAATGTCCCCACAACATGATGAATACCTGTTTTTTTTTTTTACCTTATGGGGACCAGTTTCCTAAAAATCCGTGCAATCAAAAAACTAAAAATGCAAAATCTCTTGTAATTTGCTTGGTTACCTATGGTTATGGTTATTCTTATGCTTATAGTTAGGGCTGGGTAGGGGTTAAGGTTGCCATAGTTAACATTAGCATCTTTCCCATAGAAATAAATGAGTTGTCCTCAAAGAAAATGATTACATTTTCTCTGTGTGTGTGTGGATTAGGTTTATATTACTATATTACTTTGTGGGGACCAATCCCCCACAATGTAATAAATACCTGTTTTTTTTGTCATTGTTGGGACCATTTTTCTGGTCCCCACAAAGATCTGTGAATGCAAAAAAAGTAAAAATGACAAAATCTTGTATTTTGTTTGGATACTTATCGTTAAGGTTCGGGCTGGGTAGGGGTTATGGTCATCATGTTGGGATTAGAGTTTTCCCCACAGAAATGAATAGAGAGTCCCCATAAAGATATAATTATAAACCTTTGTGTGTGTGTGTGTGTGTGTGTGTGTGTGCGTGCGTGTGTGCACGTGTTGTAAATGATCTTACTGCATGTAGGTACCACAGCAAAAAAATTGCCCTTAAGCTTGTGTTGAAAAGGTGTATTGAGGGTGAGCAATGCATTTCGGAGATGTGCACAGTAGCGACCTGTAGTCAGAGATAGCGATCCTGCAGTAAAAAGATGCTACCTGACTCGACCTTTTTATGATAAACTGCCTCCCCTACTAATAACATTTATCCAACATTTCAATATGAATATGACAGACAGCCAGTTAATGTGCTGTCATCGCCTGTCTGAAGTGGGCTGTTGTTCTGTGATTTCATAAACAGCAAGATTCTGGTTAGCCTTTTTTTGTACTTTTATTGCAGATAGTCTTTGCAAGCAAAGCAGTTGAAATTTTGTTCTACAGTAGTATCCTATAAATGAAATTTTCCATAAGGTTCCTACAAGCTAGTAAATGCTGAGAATCAGCTAAGGATCTGCATTATATTTGTGTTTATTGTTGCGATGGTTGCTTTTATCGTGCATATTTAAAATGTGATAGTTTATAGCTGCTAACAAAATATTATTAAAGTGTCAAAAATAATGATTATGCCCCCCCTGTTGAGAATATCAGTTCATTCATACTTCATGAGAACAATTTGCATAGAAATGTAGGGGACCATCCACAACTGCAGCTGCATTAAGAACTGTCCAATATGGGTAACATTAGTAAGTTCAACTTTTTTAACAAGGAACTCTATATCATTTTTGCAATTTCTCCTGCCATAACATTGTCAAGATGAAGTACATTTGCTACCCTTAAATCCCTTTTTTGAAAATCCGTACAGACAATTTCCTTCTGACAAGCCAGGTGACTGGTGATATCCTTGGACCTGACAGGAGAGGACTTTGTTTTCATCCAGCCTTGACACGCTTTTCTTGTCGCTGGTGATAACACTGGGAGAGACTGATTTCTAAGTTCTTCCGCTTCAATGTGAACGAGGTTTGTTAATACCATTAGCTGCAGTTTGCAGGAACAACCTATGCCATCAGAATTATTAAGAAAAATGTAATTTGCCCCTGACTTTGCCATTGTAAAGTTCAGCTTTAGCTCCTTATTTCCATACGCTATGCAACTGCAAGCACATCTGTGAAGGTGGAATGCAGCATTGACTTGGACCAATAGTTCAGGGAATGGAATGAATACATGAATAAAAGAGCCGACTTTAAGATGCAGCGGCAAGGCCTGATACGCACCTTGGTCTGTGAATGTAGGGCTGCTTGCGTTGAAGTCCCACAGAAACTATTTTCCAGCCCTTCCTAAATCACACCACGAAGAAGGCGAGTTAACCCTAAGTTAACCCCAAAGGTCCATTCAAAGGCATGTTGCATAAACTGCACATTGATGGCGTGTATTATTTGTTAACTATATACTGATTATTTTTGTGAAAGTATAATAGGAAAATATGGGTCAATGTTATTATAACGGCATGCTGGAGTTTCGCTTCGGATAAGAATTCTTCAAGGCATCGCAGCAGGAGAGGAGAGGAAATGGCGTGTTGCTCAAGTCTGCAGCACTAGAAGAGAGTCCTTGAACATGAATAGTATTTTTAATTTTCTTGTAAGTATGCTTTCTTTTAAAATATATATTTAAAATATATATTTATTAATTGCATGTATAACGATTTCCCCAAATGAATGCTGAAATGTAAAGTCATGAGTTTGCGTTTCCAGGATTATTCCGTTTGTGGTGATCCAGGTAGGGGTCCTTGTGTGGGTCGAGCTTCTCTTGGACGTATTTGAAGCCCAAATGAATCTTGATGTATATCCAGGGGCTCTGGATTCGTCTCCACACGCCTCCTCTGTATGAATAATTTATCGGTGAAAAAGGTCGATAGTATCAGTGGTTGTGCGTCTTGCTCCCGTCTCCTTCTTGTGCTTCTTGTCTATTTTTTCTCCCTTCAGGAAACTGTTGCTGGCTGATTTTTTGACACATTTGACTTGGACTGGAGAATTAAATTCACCCGGGCACTTGAGACGTCCGCACATGTATTATTAATGTCCCACTGTCGTAAAGTTCACAGCACCGGAGCAGTATGACAGACAGATATGGCCGTCTTCACCAGCACGTCGATATGGGCAACCGTATATCGCTTTTGTCATTTTTGAAATAATTGCGCATCTAGATTTGAAAATCTGACTGGTCAAAATTACTAATGCAATTGCAAAGCTTCCTCAGAGCCCCCATTGACTGATTTAGTGGCAGTGACAGGGGATTTCAAAGGTCACATGATGAAATATTCAAATGACAAAAGGTTTGTGTACCTGCATACAGGACGTATACACAAACACAACTTTTGCTGATCTTCTGTCACGTAAGAGCAACAACCAGGAATGGAGATGTAATTGTTTCCATTACACTGATGCAGAACCCCCCCTGCCCAAAAAATAAATAAAACACAAATCATAATTAAATTCTGTCTGGAAAATTAATAATTGCTGCCATAATATAGTAACATGTTGGTCATCATGTGCAGATTGAAGGTCTTATGCTTTATATGTTAGCAAGTTTGTACTGAACGGTCATCCTTCATCAAACTTTGAAATTCACACAGTGCACATTTGTCCTGAAGAAGGGGATGAGTTGTGTGAGAGGAAGCAGGAGGAGTAGAGACAATTAAAGGAGATGATGTGGATGTTTCTGATGTGTCTAGCCGCTAAAAGCATGAAGCTTCTCTGCGGTCTACAGACACTGACACATTCCGCTTATCCAAGAGAAGCTATAATTGTGTAGAATTATTTAATATGCCTGTTGGTATGTTTTAATTGCATGTGATTACCTCAGTTTAAGAAATCAAAATCAGTACTTAACATCTAAATAATTTGCACATATTTAATCCCATTAGGTGAAAAAAGCAGGACACTTACACTTATATCAAATATTAAAATTTAATTGCCGCCAAGAGTCAAGAATTGAATTGGGCATTAATGTCATGGTTGGAAACCTCTTGTTAATCACTTACTTATAATACACATCATAAAGAAAAGTCACCAGAGTTGATTAATCTTTTAAAGAAGTTGAAGATCCTGTCTTGCCAATTTCATTAAAGCAATTAACATTTACAAAGCAAATGCATTTGTGCAAAGCTACGTACAAGTCAGCATTAGAGAGTAGGGTGTGCTTAGAGCAACTGGGGTTAAGGACCTTGCTCAGCGGTCCATTGGAAAAATGACACTGCTCACTACAGAACTTTCCAGTCTCAGGCCTAACCCATAGAGCCACACTTAACATAGCTGCAGAGTTGTCACAATTACTTGATTAAACTCAATTACTTGATTATCGAAAAGCATTTATTAAACTTTTCCTTCCCTGTTACTCGGTAATATGGCAGAAGGAAGGCGGCGCACAGCAGATGGGGGAACAAATAAGGAGGTGAAAGCATCAGTTGTGTGGAAGCTCTTCACATTAAAAGGGAATGAAAATGCAGTCGTATGTCAATATCGCGAAACAGAACTTAAATATCATCACAGCCCGACTGCAATGGAAATGCATCTTAAAAGAAGACATTCAGGCTTGATGAACTCAACCAATAATGCAAGGTTAGCCATAGAGGCTGTTCAGCCTCTAGGGGTAACATAACCTGTCATTTTCATCACTTTAAATTATTTTGCTTAATTTACTTTCTATGATTCCTGTATGTCAAAATAATCTCTGCTAAAACCAAGGTTAGTCCCGTTGCTTTGCCGCATCACCTGACATAATATGGCACATTATAACCATATCCTCCTGAGACCCAAGGAAAAAAGTGTCCTTCGATTTTAGGTTATTTGTCTTTGGGGGAAATAAGACATCTTACAATTTAGATTTTTTCAAATTTATTTTTATTTTTAATTTCACAGCATGTCCTC
>JAODJU010000014.1:11505419-11526640 GCA_026776725.1 Gnathonemus echidnorhynchus
GATTCCTCAGGGGCCCTCCCCCCACATGGGGCCCTGGTAACTCAGTCCCCTTTTTCCCCCCACTACGACGCCCCTGAGTATGCTACACACAAACACAAAGCAAGGTAACAAAAAGGTTTAGAATTTGGCCATCAGTTCAGCCCTATAGTCTACATTTCCAACACCTCCTACAACTTCTTATACTTTCTGTGGTGGTACGTGGTGTAAAAAGTTTGTGAAGCACTGCTTTAGACCGTTTTTGAACGGTGACATGTTTTTGAATGATTATTAAATCCGTCTGTCGATTGATCATTTTCCACAAAAGATTAAAAAAAAAAAAAAAAAAAAAAAACAATGATCAGCAGAACCACCCAATGCAATGTTGTTCCTTTTTGACTTAAAAATAAAAAGCTTCCTTAAATAAAGCCTAGGAATATCTTTTTGTGCTTTTTTGATGACCAGTCTGAAGAAGTGCCAGGTGAGTTTAAGTCTGACCCTGTAGGTCTGCTAGATGCACCTTCCATGGATGCAAGTTATCATGACTGGTGGGTGGGGGCCCGTCTTCCTGTCCCCCTTCACACTTCATGTCACCTTTTTTCATTCTGTGACAGGCTCAGATTTGAAAGTAACGAAGTACACTTCCTGAAATTAATAATACTAATAAAAGTACTGTTATTTAGAAAAGAACAATTTCACAGAAAACTACAGTAATGAGAGTAAATGTACTCCACTCCTTTGCACCACTTGTTCTTAAAGAGAAGGTATAATTGGTATATTTAAAAATATTATTAATGGGTAAGAATTATGTCTGTTATAGCTGGTCTGAAATTCAAAGAATAAAAAAATTATGAAGTGAGATAATGTAGCAATTAGTAATATTTAATGATTTAAAATGTAACAATAAGAGCACTGAATTTTTGTAGTTATGATTTCCCTGCTAAATTTGCTGTAATTTAGCATTGAAACACCACTATAATTTATACACGTGTACCTGTATACATGAAGAGAATACAAAGGACCAAAGATTTACGCTAATATTAGTAGCACTACTGAAAACTGCAAGCCCACTAGACTAGATTTCTCTGGCTTAATGGTATTTTAGGGATGCTGTCACTTTGCACATAAAAAAGAAAAAAGGCAAGTGTGCAGCCTTGCAGTTGGACTTGTAGCCTTGAGATAAGTTAATTTATCTGCTAATCAGGGCTGCTCATCTGGGTTTGATGTCACTAATGCATTCAAATGCTAAATGGGTTTAACAGTGAGAGGAAAAGATTTGCACTATCCAGGAATCACACACAGTAAAAACTCTGGACTGATGCAATAAATTGGAAAGAAAATATGCCGATAGTGTGCTATGGTAATGCACTGTGCACTGGAAAATTACACTGGGGTGGCAAAAACAGGGACACATTAATCTTTCGCACAATTCCTATCTGTGAACGTGGCTTGCAAAAGACAGTAAAACAAAACAAATAAATACATAGATACATATTAAAAAACTGATAAATGCCCAGCAATAAAATTCTTTAATTGATAAAGAACGTTCATTTTAAAACCAGGATGTTCCTTTCCATAATAAAAGTCCACATTCTTGATCATAGCTTAACATGTACGGTTGATGTTTGTTTTTACTTCCCAGGAAAGTAAGAAAACCATTGAGCTGGTATTGAGGAATTCCAGTGGGGCCATTTAATAACAAATGCTTTCATAGTCCATTAGCAGTGGGCATTAAAAAATGAAAATAGATATCTTCTCCTTGGCGCTTCTCAGCTGGCCACTAATGCTGGGGCTCAGCTGCGACAAGGCAATTAAAAGTCCTCAGACACGTCTCAGCTCCGATTACCGTTCTCGCCCCCCCCCCCCCCCCCACCCCCCAAAGTAATTTTCGCTTCATTTGTAATTTCTCCATCTGGCTGGGTTACTTTTTGTAGCTCTGCATGCAATACAGAAAGCGGGGCTTCTGAAAAATCATTGGGTGATGTATATCAGGTTTGGCAAGGATTGGGGGGAGGGAGGACAGGCAAACATTCAGCACGAGTTCCCCCCCCCCCAGATTATTGGCCCAAGAGCTCGGTTTAGAAATGGAATGCTGTAGTCAGAGGTTTCCTGACCTGCCAAAACATAAAAGTCCCCGCAGATAGCAGGTTACCCACTGTGTGTCTGCAGTCTATTCTATCAAGGTCCACCCTAAGAGATGCCAGCATGGATATTCAGTGGTAATTACTACAGGCCTACTTCTCTCTCCACAGAAGCTTGTGGCCACGAGGGATGAATTTCATTTTACGCTCCGCCAACGTTGTCTGGAAGCCATTCCCTAAAGTTTGCTGCTTCTTCACACCTATACCGCAGACACTGGGCATAGTTACGTTGTGAATTAATTTTGAAAATTCGAAGACGAGTATGTCATTAAGACTGACATCGTATGGGCATTTAAGATGTCAATTTACGCCTGTTTTGAGTTTTCACGGACGGTCGTCAACATGTCTCTTATTATTTCGAAACTGTCATTTCTCTATCGGTCCGAAAGCTTGCCAGATAATTGTGATCGCTATTCACAATTGAACCTTTCATGTGTGATGAAGATTCTATGCAACCTATTATTAATCAGTTATAGCAAGCTAAATTTGATGTTAATTTAGCTTGTCAGTATTAAGTTGCAAATGTTTTAAACAGGGCTTTGGAAATCAATGATAGTAATTGTTATTTTCAAAGGAGCTCAACTGCTAGAGCGGAGTATCAACTTGAAAACAGCATTTTGTATTTAAACACAGTCTGCTTGTCTACTGCATGTTTGCTGAAAAATACGAAGGAAACATTTTTATAGGTACCAAATATAAACTGGAGCAGAGGAAGAACTGAGGGGCGAGTTGGACTTTGGCAAAACATAAATGTGGTTTTGAGGTTAATATTAATGTACAATTTCCCAGATCTCATCAAGTGTAATTACGCTGTTTCCCATACTGGGTGCACATCATGTGAAATACAAAGTTACCACAATACAGTGAGAGTCCCGGATAGCTTTGAGACACTGGGAATTCTGGAACTTTCGTTTTCAGCAATTCTCAGGGCAGTGGACTCTGATGCCCAGTTCATTGTGTTTGAACTTGTGCCATCTCCATGGTAACTGTAAAAGAAAGCGTGTGTGTTGTGTGCGAAGTAGACTGTGTTAGATTTTACATTTTTACATTAAGGTATTTCTTTTTCATTAGAAGATAATGTGTTTATAAATGTAGATCTCTCATTCTAATTAATGAGTCAGCTGTTCATCCACTGCTTGATATTTTGTAATTTCACTGGCCCCAAAGTTTTAGTGGTAACTTTCTGATGGCTGTATTTTCTCCATATCTCTGTTTTCTAAATTTATCAGCTGTCCAGACCAGCTCTGTTAGACCAGTAAGTGCTACGACTGAAATGTGAAGATCCAGCAATTAAAATACAGCTTTCTCAAATGACAGTTTATCATTTTTTTAGCCAATAGGGTTCAATAAAGGAAATGAATTGATATGATGAATTGCCTTACATGTTATTTATCACTGAATAACCTGACAGTTCCTGTTAATTTCAGATGAAACTTGCTGGGTTGCCTCCTCAGGTTACTTCGGTCTGACATAAAAATCAAATCACGGGGCCCTGTGGCTCAGGCAGGAGTTGTTGATTCATTCCTCTGAGCATTTTGGTTTGAACTGGGCCCCAGGCCTGTGTGTGGTTTTCACATGTTCTTCCTATAAACCCCCCCCACCCCACTTGCCCCAGGTTTTGACTGGGATTAAAAATCGGCTCTGGACTTTAGGATACCCCAAAGTTTTGCTGGGAGGAGGTTCACCATGATGAATTTTGACAACCGGGGACCCCAAGCCCTGGTCCACATGAGGCAGTTCAGAGGACTGTGAGTGTGTGTCTCCCATTTTGCATGAATATTTGTGAGTAGCCTGTGATGGGTGATTGCTCTGCTCAAGGCATATTCTGCCTAACATCATGCTTCACAGGGCTAAGATTCTAAGTCACTTTTCTTTGAAAAATAGATGGATGGTTGGATGGATGGATGGATGGATCAATAGACGGATGGCATCTTCACCTGTGAAACATTTCTATATTATTTGTTTATTAGCTATTTCATATAAGGGCTACAATTAAAAAGTACAATGTCCGAATGAGGGTGACTTTGGATTCTAAAAATAAGATGACATTACTGTCTAACAAGTGTATGACAAACAGCACAACTAGTACAAATAGGCAGCATAAAATTTGTTTGAGTAACTTTACATTTTATTTCATGCAGCTTTTGACCGGGGAAGTACAGTGGGTTAGCAAACATCTCATTCCTAAAAAGTATTAATGTAAAGTTGGTTCACCCTTTGTTGCTATAATAGTGTAGTATAGCAGTATAATATTGTAATAATGCATAGTATAATAGAATGGCAGAGAAGTGGAAGACAATTTCATATTAAACACACTGATAGGTGTAAGGTCGTATAGTTAGGTCATTCATTGAACAGAAGTATACATCATAAAATCCAAAGCACAGTGAGAACAGCTCTGGGATGTGTAAGGTGTGGGATGTACCAAGATGTGGGATGTGCAAGGTGTGGTAACCCAGATACTGGGGGGAGGGTATTTTAGAGTCATGGCACATCCATGCAGCACAGTCAAGTTGATCGCTAAGAATCAGAAAGCACCAAGTAAATCTTTGTTATTCCCACTTGTCACCGATGTGGATGTTGGTCTGGGAAACCAGCGATATATATGAAAGATCACTGAGTTCAGTTGCTGAGATGTGAGAAACCGTTCGTGGATCAAAAAATACCTCTGACCTCTGCTGGCGGCTGGAAAGAAGTGATAATTTGGGGGGGAAAGTCCCATTTGTAATGGAGAGAAATAAGGATGGGGAAATATTTCAGGAAAACCTCCTATAGTCTTCTAACGACCTGAGCCCACAAGCAGCGTGCTGGTCCAAAACACACAGCAAGGAGACCGACTCAAACGCTGCATTTGCTGCCAAAAGTTGTCCTGTGAGGCATCAGTAATCTAACCCATGTGTCTCAGTTAAATTCCTTCATTTAAAACACTGATCTAGTCACAAAAAACAACACGGCATAAAAGGCTTTTTAAAAGGTTTATTGTTTTGTATGCCTGTTTGGAGCGGTATTTAATTTAGCCATATGTAGCCTTTAGAAATTATACAGGAACAGAAATCCACTTAAAAGTTAGCAAAATAACAATTAACAATAATAACATTTTTAAAAGTGACTTTCTGTGCATACCGGCTGTTATTCCTTGCCAAATGTTCACAATCGCGAGGACATATGCAAGGTTTCATGCAAAGATACAGAATCACAAATATTTTTGACCAGCAGGTTTTTTTTTAAACACATTAAATTTATTAAGCCTAAATATGTTGCTCACCGGAGGAATGTAGTTATTTTGATCCCGTGGATAGAAAAGTTACTCCATTATTGTCATTGTTATTTCATTGTTATTTCAGTAACACTACATTCAAGGCCCTGTGCTCATGCAAGGGAATGATTCTGAGTTGCTTAAACAGACTGCTCATGTAAAATCGGAGATCATAGACTTAGAAATAGAAATTGAAGCAAAAAAAATGTCTCGTCTGTGCTTATCTGCAAAAAAAGCATATCAAGAAGAGTAGAATCAATCCTGCAGGTTGCGCTATCATTTAAGGGTATTACCAGTGTGAGTGTTTTGGGTCTAGAGCACTGGCAGTGTCTATTTCCGCTAATATCAGTCCATCAAACACCTGCTTGATTAGTCGTAAGTAACGGAAGCTTTCCGTGAGGCTCCCTTAATGATAGCAGTGGCGTCTAACTTTTCCCACATAATCATTGTGGAACGCTGGAATGCAGCTGTTGTTATGTACACCTTTTTTGGAGGGGAGGGAAGCCCGCCGTAAGAGATTACACACTGGGGGAGGATTGCTTTCAGTGGCAGGCCTTCAGTATATAAGCTCTCACCGGTGTCATTGCCGGCATCCAACAAATGGATCGGCACCACTTAAAATAACCAGTATGAATACCCTGTCCTAGTCCTTCTTCGGCCCCCTCCCTATATTTATCTCCTGCTTCATTTTTTTGCCTGAATCAGTTCCTTTTGGAAAATTGACATTTCACTGACCTTAATCTATTGGGAACAATATTCTGTCTCTTTGAAAGATATGAAAGCCCAGGTGGCTGAAAAAAGAAAGAATAGCTTGTAGTGACCCAGTATAACTGTTTCTGCAACCCGCTCCCCCCGGCATAGGCCTGTAGAGATGCAGGCCGCTCCCCCCGGCATAGGCCTGTAGAGATGCAGGCCGCTCCCCCCAGAATAGGCCTGTAGAGATGCAGGCAAGCTGTAGTGAAGCACAAGGTGTTCTTAAGAATCTGAATGCCGCCTGATTGGCAGGCCGGTGCGGCTGCGGAAGTGCAGCGGCGCGTTTGATATTCGGCTTTGAACTAATCTGAGCTCGTCTGTTTCGTTTGGCTTTTCCAGCCATGTGAGAAACATTGCCACTTTGCACGAGGCCTCTTACCAGACAGAGCGCCGATGGCTGGCGGGAGGTGGGCAATCAAAAAAGAATCAACAAAGCAGACTTTCAACCAAGTCACGATTCTCAAAGAGCAGCTTGCCTGGAGATGGGCTGCCAAACCATCTAATTTTCTTGCCTTGTGCCCCCATGCTACCTTAAACAGGCTCCAGACCCTCGTACAACCCTGTACTGGATAAACAGGATGGATGGAATTTTTTTATTATTTAAGAACAATAAAATTATCTGGAACTGTGAGCCAAAATGATGGCGTGAGTTGATGAACCAATACAATATGCAAGACACACACACACACATATATGTATATACACACACACATGCATTAAGCAATTAAAAGTGTATATTTAATTTATATGATCATAACTTCTGTTTCCTTAGTTCGTCATTTGTCAAAGGTTGGTCGTCGTCATTTACGTGTTAGGCTATGAAAATAAAAAAATAAACATAAATCAAACCAAAGGCTTTTTGTTATCAGCGAGGCATAATTTTACCCACAGAGACTGTGTATAACACAGAGTATGTTATACCTACTGGGGAATGTGGGGTTGTGCTAAAAAAATAATGTATCTCTCCCAGTCTATTCAAATGAAGCAGGAGATCAAAACAATCTAATTAGCTATATAAACAGTAAAAAGGTTTTGCATGGAAAAAAAATGCTAAAATGTCGCTACATTTTGCTACATTTTCAATATTATCTCCTGCTGAGCCACAATAGAGGTTGACCCCGCAACATTAAAATTCACCTGCAAAGATCGATAACAATTCTGTACAAGATAAATAATGGATGCCTTAAATTTATGGTCCTCCATTATGCCCACGGAGATACTTCAAGGTATAATTGTCATTATACTTTATGATGGGTCATAAATACAAACTTTGCCATAAATATTAAAAGTTGATCACATGGCTAGGTATAATTCCTTAATTGAAGACCAAAGAAAACTCTTTTTTGAAATGCAGTTTTCTGTACTCATAACTCAACGTCCTGTGAAAGGTGCACTTCAGATTTACTCTACATTTTACTTTAATCTTGACTGAGTCATGCAGAAGTAATAGCATTCAAAGCAATTTAGGGCGTCCCCAGAAAACATAAATAATTGTCAAGTGTGTGCTCTGCTTTATGTAATGTGACTTCCAGACTCCAAATTCCAAATTCTAGACTATGGCAAATATTATTTAAAGACAATGTGCATGTGTTGGACATGTTTTGGTTTACATTTGTTACTTTCTGTGGATGACCTCAAGCTTGAAGCGTTACTGAGTATATGAGTTTGTAGCAGTACATCCACAATGGCTATAATTCTGCATTCTTATATATTGTGTGTTATTGGGTAATTATACAATCATCCATCCATCTTCCTACCTCTTATTTAGTACAGGGTCACTGGGCCACATTAATAAATGACTGAATTCCATTTAAGATTTTACCAAGCCAGATTTTTGGCTGTTATGTAAGAAAAATGTAGAAATCGTCATATTATCATGTCTGAATAATCAAAGTACATGTATTTAAATAGGAAAATCTGAAAGGTATGCACGATTTAAATATTGCATCCTTCTGTATTCGCTATCATCATTTGTTGGGTGGATTAAGAACAGTCTATGTTAATATATCCTATACAGCTTTTGTTCCATCTGTTGCAAATACGTGAGAAGAATGCTGTTTGCAAAATAAATGTCACCAGGCTATGATTACCCTTGAAGTTCCTGTGAGAAAAATCATTCTCCTGGCTCAGCACATCCAACTTGATTATCAGGAGGCTGGGGCTTTATTTTATCAAGGCTGCTTATGTTTGACAGTTTCTGGCTGTCAAATACCCGTGCGGCAGCAAAGTTGTCAAGGTGTCAAGGCTTGCTAAGAGAAGCCACAATGAATGGTGAAATTAACTGACACTGCTATTATAAATAAATTAAGCTATACACTAGATCACGTTTGGATTCAAGTGAATAAAAACATTTATTTACCCGTTACAATTACAGTTAGAGTGCTTCTCTGAATTTCTGTGACAGAAGGACGCATGGAAGTCCAGACTGACTCGATAAATGAAAATCCTCCTATTACTCAAAGACGTGCATAGACAAATTGCTGTTTCCTCGACCTTCAATACCCTGCCTCTTCTGTCTCCGCTGACCCACTAAGCAAAATTTTAAACCCAAATAACAAAAAATGTTCCTTACGTTCAAATGATTCACATTCCACCGCAGACATGCCGAATGTGTCTTTTTCCCAACAGAATAATGTGATTCAGGGTCCCTTTCCAAGAGACAGCAGAACTCAGGGTCTTTGGGACTGCGTCCCTTTTTTGAGTAAGGTTTTACATCCGCTTCTGTGAACCGCTGGGCCATGGCGCAGCACACCGGAGACCGAGAAGCAGATGCGTGTGACAGAACAGGATTCACTTCACCTTACAGTCTCCCAGGTGTGTATCTCTGAGTTCTCCAAACTTTCAGCTCCCGAAATAGAGCTTCAAAATATTAGCAACTTTCTCTCACCTAAAGGATAAAATTATCAAAATAGTCTATATTTTCACTAACTTGAAACCCTTTTGACAAGGACTGTTTTGACCCCATTTGCATCATCAAACCGGATTAATACCGGATTCCTCTTTGGAGTCACATATTTCTGTAAATAACTGCATGAAATATTCTCTATGGGTCGATCTGACACTTAACTGGTTCTAGTAAATTTCCAAAAGCATGGACATCTAAATCCTATATCCCACGGTCTTTAGCGTACTGATCTGGGAACAATCACTTTATATTACGGAATGTTTGTCTTTGGTGCCAGCAAAAAGCTTGGAATATTTGGATGTACCAGTGGAATGTGTTTAGGCAGGAAACGTGCCAACTGTTTTATTTTTGTAAAATTGCTCCTAATTGGGCAGCAGTCCAGAGCACCAATGCCTGACGTCTCCAGGGTTCTTGTTTTTGAAACTGAGGTTCCCTTCTGTGTGTGTGTAGCACACCTGGTCTGATGAGCATGGCAGCACCGCTCTGGAACAAACACTGGGGCTCTGAAGGTCCATTCATGAAACCAGCCCAGGATTCATGCAGGGTCTGGTGAATCCCTGTGGTGGGGCCATGTGTTTTGGTGGGGGGGGGCTTAATGGACTAGGACACTTGAAATGCTGTCATTGCTTCCTCCAGAATTCCACACAGTTGTCTTCTTCCCTGAAACAGTGGCCTCCTTTTCTCCCCCCCCAAGATCTCCTTATTGCAGTGTGACCTGCTAACAGTTTGTGACACTGCACTGCACTGGATCATCGACACGCAGAAGTACAGCCGATCCTGGTTCTATAAATTCTATAAATGCTACATTGCTCACATAGCCCGTTCTTCTGAGACCAAATTTCAGCCCATTAAGTGGTCTGGCCTGGTTCTGCCCATCTCGCTGGTGTCGTACCTTGGCCCTCTGTGGATGGACGGCTTTTAATAAATGCCCCAGGTGCCGTGTCGAAAAAGCTAAAGACAACGTACTTCCTAACCTCGCTTCATACAGTTTTACTGGATTCCTACTTACATATATCAGATATATATCTTTCGTTAAACTTTCTATAGTATCTATAATATGCAGGTTGACACAGTAACTCGGTGGGCAGCTCTGTAATTAAAACAGCACCTCCAGGATTTTGGGCTCAGTGTCCACCTTGGCTTGCATAAAGCACCCTTAGTGTATGAGTCTGTGCCCTGTGATGGACTTGCATCCTATCCAAGGCACCTCCCTATATTGTGCTGTAAGCCTTCTGGGACAGGCTCCAGGCCCAGCACGACCATGTACCGCGTAAGTGTTATGAAGTGTTGGATTTAATATTCAGTCATGGTAAATTTTCTGTGTTGAAAGCTAGCTGAATAATGGACAGCTGTTTGCTTAGCAACATGAGTCCATTCGACTCATCTCAGGATTAATAAGTGCTTGTATACGAGATGCCATTTCGGTCCTCTCCGACAAATGCCTGTAGGTACCTGTAAACAATTACTATGTGCGACGGAGCTCATCTTTCTGGCTGAAGACTGCTTAATGTCTGATATTCAGTACGGGCTTCACTACTTAACAACCCGCAATTCATACTATGCCTGGAGCCCTATCCGTAGCATCAACCAGCACTGAAAACTAACTGAAAGCAAGAGACATGAATTTTGAGTCTTGGCGTCTTAAAAAATAATACGAAACCTCTGTAATGGAGAAGTAAACAATCTGTAGAACTTTTTTCTGGGAATTTCTCAAGGGTGAAAAAGACTTCTTGGTACAATGTGTAAGAGGAGCATCCGAGGTAAATGCTTTATGGAGAATCCGCAGGGAGAGATTATTGTTATTGCTTATTGTTGTCCGGAAACATTTAAAGCAGTTATGAAAAAGGCTTGCCAGGCATTCGAGACTTCACTCCTGCGTGATATTATTTTTTCGATGCTATTTTGAATCAAAAACACTTAAAAACAGGTCAAGTGCACTTTATAAAACACTAGCATTATGGTTTTCCTCTGAATCCAAGCAACCTTGATATACTTCAGTTCTAGAACTTGTAATTGGAGCTTTTTTGTGAAGGATGGTGGTACACAATGGATTGAAATAAACAAAGTATTTTAATTTTTCGGGTTTGTACCCCTAGTTTCTCGTCATTGACTATCTCTAATTTTACTCTGCTTGAAACCATTTTGTGTGCTTTCATTACTCTGGCAATATCCATAAATGCACAAATACATCCAAGCAGCTTCTATTCTGGACATCCAGTATGGGATCAGAGTGTCTGT
This sequence comes from Gnathonemus echidnorhynchus, assembly GCA_026776725.1. Taxonomy (NCBI): domain Eukaryota; kingdom Metazoa; phylum Chordata; class Actinopteri; order Osteoglossiformes; family Mormyridae; genus Gnathonemus; species Gnathonemus echidnorhynchus. The sequence continues at coordinate 11,516,689 of JAODJU010000014.1, forward strand.
GCTAGGAAGGACAGGGCGTTAGGCAGAGGCCACCCTGTCTAGGATGCCAGTCCATCTCAAGCCACTTCCCATCACACATTATGGACTATTTAGAGTACCTGGTTGAAACACATACGAATATGAGAGGAACAGCTGAGGGACGCTTTCAAAACCCTTCCTCCACCAATACCTGGATACGGCAGATTCCAGTGGTGTGGCAGGTGTGTATCATCCCTGACGAGCCAGGTCCATGCACCACTGATTTTTAGGCATTTCAGAAATTTCGAAGGATGAACCGATCCGAAATTAAGATAAAATTCTACATTTACTGTTGGCCTACATCAGCTGGTTACTTGGGTTGTAGTACAGTGACTGTGAACCAACACATTAAAAAAAAAAATCAGAAATCTTGGCAGGTCGATCAGAAGGGGAATTTCAAGCAACAGGCATATTTGCTCTATATTATTTTTCTCTGGCATGCCTACAGCGGCCCCGCTGCCAGTAAGTGGAGCTGGCGTGAACTCCTGTCATATCAAGGACCTGCGGCCACTAGGGGGCCCTCTCTGACACAGCTCGGCTTTCCAGTGTGACCTGAGATCCAGCCCTGCACTCAGGAAAAGCATGTTACAGCCCTGAGTCTCTCAGAAGGCCCAGCACTGCGTCCAATAGGCAGATGTGCTTTGTAAATAAACCAAAGGCACTGTTATAACTTGCTACAAGGGAGTATTCCATGAGATGTTACAAACATTAGAGGGCGCCCTAAATTATCCACAGACATCTCCCATTGAATGATGCAGTTTGAATTATTTAATCCAATATGGAGAACATGACTGAAACTTTAATAACAAATTCAGATTTTCAGCATGCATAAAACAATATGTTTCTGCCTGGATTACTCTAGTGAGTGGTGTACTGTTAGGCATCAAATTTAAGATGAATTATTACGGCCCACAGTAGATAGATTATTAATAGTTTTTAAATGATGGTAAACAAACACAAATGTTTCTGGGAAGGAATCTTGTAACAAGAAAGGAAAAGGTGTAAAAAAAAAATCTGTTTTTATTTTTACTCTTTTAAGTCTGGTGAACTCAGCAGATTGAAAGTGCTGGAAAGCAGATACATACAACCAGTATACCTGCAATTCTAGTAATTTTTTGACATTAAAATTGCAATTGCAATTACAATTCCATTTTCTAATCGCCTGTTGTAATGTCGCCTGCTTTTGTGGTCGCACTGTGGTTGGTTGCTAGATCGACCTTAAACCAGCGACCAAATGACGTGGATGATACCGTCTGGGCTGGTGGACATATACATCTAAACCACATTCTCACTCAGCTGGATAGGCAGAACGGCGAGCACTCTGCTGCCATTGTGGCTCAGGGCAAAACGCTGCCTTTGCCTTGTAGCTGGTACCAGAAACACAAAAGCTGATTGGATGCTTAGATATCACACAAAAAATACTGGGTTGTAATCACCAGCAAATGCACCTTCCTTTCATACTGAAGCACTTGTCCACACATTAAAAATAGACCAGTAGAACCAATTACAATTGCAAATTAGCAAGTTAATTGGAAAAGGTTCTATCTTTCCTATCTTATTAAAAGACTATGCAAATGATTAATTACAACATTTGTTACATCTCTGTTATACTGGTAAAATCTTATCTAAATAGGTTTTAAGTGGACTATGGTTATAAAGCATGCTTTATAAGACTTTTTTCTCATTGACTATGACATGGTGAAATCAATCTTGTAATATTCTAACACCCAAAACCAGAATTCAAAACCGAAAACCTTTTTTATGGAGTTGATTATAGTGAAATATATTCCCTTTCTCAAAAATTCTCAAAGATAATAAAAAAATACATCAAATTTAAAAAGCCATCTCCACCTGAGAGGATTTCTAGTTGTGCCTTTTCAATCATGCACATTTTTATCTAGAAAATAAATTTTAAGCAACTTGTGATGCACCTTGAATATATTTTTAGAGCATATTGCTTTTACCCACCTGAAGGTGTCCTGTGAGTCTCGATTGCTTTTTAGCCACAGGCTAAAAGTTAATTTACAGGCAGAAACTGCAATCACTGCATAGAGAATCTATAAAATCATACTTCAACATCTTTCGGAAATGATACTCTTATTAATGATTTAGACCAACATACACTAATCCTACGTAGCTATGCAGAATTAATGTATTAATCCTGGGAACTCATTGTGCCAGGAATGTGACAGTTAATGTAAGCTGGGTTGATAAACTTATGCATGAGACATGACCACTCAAAGCCTTTTAATCCATAAGCCGACTGACCAAACTGCATACACCACTTTTATTTAACTTAAACTCTGTTACACTGACTGCCCGGAGCTGTTTGTCTTCATGACTCATCATGATGCATTTGTCACAAATACATTTATTTGTCAAGGCAAAGTCAATATTACAGCTTTGAAGAAAGACCATCTGACTGAAGTCTGGGGAACCAGAGAGATAAAAGTTTGCATTTTCTAAAAATGTCCTTAGCTCACAGCAGGTTTGAGTCCATTAGCATCACTGGTACCACCTCCCACAAATCATTATCTATTACACATCCATCCTGGAATAAGTTTGCTTACACATGCATATACACAAATATTAGTTTTGTGTTGGTAATTAATTTTGTGTTGGTCATGCCTTCATTGATTTTCAGCAGGTTTAACTGCTTAACAAATTTCCACTTTTATTTTATTTGTATAGGTTGAGAAAAGATGCAAACCACCCTCTATAAGATGAATTCTGAAGACTATTCTTAAACAGATTTCTCAAAATCATCAACTGTCTATATTCTACAACATGTCTCTTTTTCCTGCTTTATTAGCTGTCGATCAAATCAACATACAGCATTCCTCATTTGTTCCAAGAATCTTTTTTTAAAGAAATTTCGCTTATCAGCCTTGTCCAAGTCTGGAACCCTGAGGAAAAAGCCTACCAATTTAAGAATTCCTATTTTTAAACATTTAATTACAAGGAGTTCTCTCCTGACAAATAAATATTTAACAGACAGTTTTGACCAGGGGTTAAATCAGAATTAGGTATGGGGGGGCAGTCCTGAAAAAGCTGCTCTGTACATTAGTTTATTAGTCCTGTACATTAGTTTATTAGTTACCATGTGTGTCTTAAAGATGCAGTATGTTAATTTGTCGTCATGTTGTTTTACCATTTCGAAGCAATGCAAAATAAACAAATGTGATCAAAAAGTTATTTTTATTCAGTATTGGTATTGTAACATTGTACATAACACATGCTTGAACAGATGGCTTACTTGAATTTTTTTGAAATATGAAATATAAACGAAACTTAAAAATATATCAAAATGGCTTATCACTGCAAGTGAAATTCCTTATTCTTAATTCGCAATGCCTCCTGTGAAAATGCATTAAAATATCAAGCTATTAACAGGTTTCATCTTATACATGGCTTATCTTTAGCAGAGTCTAGCTAGTAAGTGAAGTTTCTGCAGCAGTACTGTAAGTCAAATAAGTCAAAATACAAAAACGTGGGACAAAAATCAAAGCAGCATTTTAGTGCAAAACTTTCTTATTAAACCTTTAACTTTGAATCTTTTACCAAATTTTGGGACATTAACAAAAAGGTTAACATAGAAACAGGTGGAGCTGCGCTCCGGCAAGGTGCAATTTGGACATGAGGAGGCGGAGCTGGGCTCCGCTGTACTCGGTCTATATTTAAACATCTGGGTTTATACATAACAAAAAATGAAAGTTTTTCACACTGTGCAATATGTCATTAAGTAAATATTACTAAGTCACAATACAAACTTAGAATGGGAAAAGGGCATGTTTATTTGCTTTCACAATCCAAGAGGGAGCACCCTTGAACGAAGCTGTCCATGCACAATGCCAGCTTCCTTGAGACTACAAGACAGCATGCTGACAAACGGGACTTGTTAAGTGCAGAGGGTTGGAAAACCAAGGAACTGGACAAGGAAAGCAGGAAGGGAGCCTGAAACACAAAAAACAAGATCACAACAAACCTCAAACAAGACACACCAGTGACAGAACCCTGTTCAACCAGTACCATGAACACAGAAGCAAGATGCTACTTAAACACAACCACGAGTGACAAGACACTGACCACCCAGAACTGAAAGCCTGGAAACATATGATCAGACAGACCCTGTTGAATTACCTGCAATTTGGAATAGGTGCGACCAATTAATTGGTTGATTGATTAATTGAATGGCTAATTAGTTCGCCATAACACTTCTAACGTAATAAAATGAGACATGTTCTTATGTTGCAGTTCTGGTCCATGAATAGTATTACTTGGTTCTTGCCATCGTTAGAAGTTCTTGTATAGCTCCTGCTCCAATACTACTTACACTAGTACCTGGGCATCCATTGGAATCTCAGTCAAGCTGAACTTATGTCTAGTCGACTCCTTCATAGCATGCTTGCTGCAATGTGCTGTTTGCCTTGCTTGTAAGTCACTTTGTACAAAAGCTTCTGCTAAATATGTAAATGTAAAATTAAAGTCTGAGAATCCGAAATGTCAGGAGGTTCTAGATATACCGTAGGTCATATGGCATCAATTATTTAGCGTAAGTCTAAGCTGAACATGGTATATTTGGATGGGGGATTATTTGGAAGCAAAAACGAGCTGGTGAACTGAAATAATATTCATTATGCCTGATGCATGGTGCTGGGGGAGCCTCCGGGCCAGTCACGACCAGGATTGAATAAGCTACAATGGATACTTACTTGCTTATTTATGGCTTTGTGAGTCAGTGCATACGAGTACAGTAAGTAGCACAGTGTTACACAACAGTGAAAGAACAAAATGCAGCCGAAGTCTGCAGCCCCCAGAGTAAGACGTTCCAGCCCCGAGGGCCATAGGGACGTTTTGGCGTTTAGGGCAGGATGTGATTTCATGGCAGCTTTCTGTGGCAGCTTCCTGTGGCAGCTTCCTGTGGCAGTATGAAGCCGGTGACACCGTAATGAACACCCGCTAAAGATATAGAGGTGTCACGACCATGAAGGAAAGGCCCAGCAGGTAGTGTTACTGTGATGAATGACGATGTATTTACCTTGTGATCAACAACAAGTGTTTAATCTCAGAGAGCTGCCATTCCTCATGTAGATGTTTTTTTAGTGTGTCATTTTTACCTTCAAGTTCTGTATAGAAAAACATTGAAATGCACACTGGTGTAGAAATTGAAGTTCGTAGCAATATACTTGATCCAGATGTCCTATTTACATCTAGTACTCTATCAAATACATCCAGCAATGACACAAAATACAATTGACTGTGGACGGTCGGTACTTTTTATGCACATAAAAATATACTAATTGACCAATTAATCTCTCTTTTTTCAATTAGATCAAGCGATAAACATCTAATGATGTTATACTAATGTTCTTTGGATTCTTTTTTTCCACCGTTGTCAGAGTGAGAATGGATGTATTAACAAACGCAGCGAACACAATTTCTCAGCCAGATTCAATTATGTGTTTAAAATCTGGTGTGTTTCTTTTTTCCCTCTCATGATTGCGGTCATAAATTACAGCTGATACCTAAGCAGTCTGCGTGATATTTCGCTAATTACTCCCGCAATCTTTCAGGAGCCTGTGCTTAACTGTAATTCCTCCGCCAGACGCGGTAATGGAAGAAATGGAAACGCAGAGACGGGAAACAGCGATGGGATCAGCGAGAGGACAATGACTTTCAAATGCGATTCTTTCGTGCCATTCGCAGCAGTCAATAATATATTAGGCATTTATATATTTTCTATTCCTTGTTACTGCGGAGTCCAAGCAGGGCAGGATTTTACGAAATCAAAGCGAGTGTTTTGAAGTGGGAAGCAGTAACAGCGGCGTAAAGCTCACTTTGTTAAAGTGATAATGATGGCAATGTTTAAATCATAACTTTCATTATCGCTCGCTCTCTCGGGTTAAATTTGGAGACGCGCAGCTCCCAAATAGTCAATGATCATTGATACCGAGTTCAAATAAATTATATGTTTATTGCAATCTAAGAAGGCTATTTGCTGTGTTTTCAGCTGCCATAGTACTGAAAATGCGAGCTGGGATTATATATATAAATATGTATCAAGCAGGCTGTCCTCATGGGTGTGAGCTATGAGTCGGGTGATGTACTGAGTGACAGGTGTCGACTGTAACAGGAAGCCCTAGACGGCTTTTCCATCCACCAGCTGAGAGGGCAGATACTGTAGAGGAAAGAGCAGAGAAGCAGAACAATGTCGCCTTGATTTAGCTGCCATCGCTTAACATTTACGTGGAAGGTCACGTGTTATTTCAGACTGCCAAGATGTCAGTGTCATTCAAGGGTAACTACGCATGAGAGCCCGACTAGTATTAAGAAAAAGGTATTTTTTTAAAAAGGACGCTTCACGTATTCAACAGCAAATCAATAACTTAACAGCAAGTTCCTCCAAGAAGGCTAGATCGTTGTTTAATAATTTAATACTTGGCAAGTTTTATACTTGCAGTAGGTGGGAAAAACACACATTTCAATTTTGTTTGTTTGAAAAGGTTTGATGGAAGACCTTCCGGTACACAAAAGCCAGGTAATTACAAAACAAAACATATATTAATAAAACGACATAAATAGCCATTCGAGCTAAAGCATATTTTTTAAAATGTAGAATAAACGGCAAAATAAGTTTGAAAGTGTAGAGTTGGTGCGGAACTGCACATTAAAAAGTTGCAGTACCCGAGCTCATTGAAAATAAATTTTCTCAAGATAAAAGAAGATGGTGGGTAGAAGGTGGAGATCTCTCTAACTCCGACCCCGAGGGGACGGCTGCATATCAACACCTCTATGTCCCTCTGCCAGGACTTCCATATTTTTCATCTAAAGTGACAATTTTGCCAATTTACTCGGCTGGATACTTTCCCGGAACAATTCAGCTGAAGTACCTTTCGCACGGCTTCGACAGTGGGACACCTTCTGGCTCTGGGGTCGCAATGACACATCTGTTAACCCCTGTGGTACCTAACTGGCCCTAGAATGCGACCTGACATCATCACGAGGAAGTCGTGGTTCGAGGGCCGGGTCACACGTGCTTATTTGCTACTTTGTGCAGATAGTAAGCTGGAGGTTGCCCTGTTTCAGTCCTATGTTGATGATCTTCAGCATCTTTTAGCATCATACTAAATTTTTCTCAATGTCTTCACTAGACACCAGACTCTTTGTACAGACATAAACAGCAATAGATAGCATGACATATTGAGTTATAGCTATATATCAGGGTTGCCCAAATCCAGTCCTGGAGGGGCAAGTCTGCACCACAGTTTGCAGATTACCCTGTGCAAACACACCTCCCAAACCTGGCGATTTGCTGGTGAGCTGAATAAGGTATGTTTGAGCAGAGAACCCTGCAAACTGTGTTGTAGACTGGTCCTCCAGGACCGGATTTGGGCAACCCTGACTGTATATACACAGATGAGGTGACCTTGGAGACACCCCCATGGTATGACACCCCCCCAGAGACTTCCAGAAAGTCAGCTGTGTCTCTTTATGTGTTTTTTTGTTTGTTTGTTTGTTTTGCATTTAAGTCTTCATGTTCCGTACAAAGACATGACTGGGCTCCTGAAAAGTTTAAACTATTGGGCCCCCCTTCTCTAAACCAAAGCTACCATTATCCATTCTCCCCCATTCATGAGCTGCCCCTAGTGTCTGGGCCTCTGAAAGTCATTCCCTGCCTCCCCCATAGTGACACCATGGTTACACAAACCAGCAGTGGTTTAATCCCATTGGTGTTACTTTTGGCACCAACCAGCAAGCCTGGAAACCACGATTAATTCTGTGATTAACAATGTAGGAAATAAAACCACGTCTAAGTTTCTGTTGTCTGCGAAGCCTTCTGCTATAGTGGTCACTGCAGTTACCTGGCTGGCAGTGACATTTCATGCAAACCCTTGGGGCACCATTCTGATGACAGGCTGTTCCTACCAGTGGTGGAAAGTTCAGGTTCAGAAAGTACAAATCCAGACCAATATTTTGTTTCAACAAACCAGCTGAGTATTAATAGTCACAGTCACACTGAGTGCAACTGGTTGGCCTAAACAAAATATTGGTCTGGATTTGTATTTTCTGAACCTGAACTCTCCACCTCTGATTCCTACTTCCTTCTCAGGCTAATGAGTGAAACTGTGAACCGGGTGTAACTAGCGGGCACCGTGCTGCTCAGGGGACGAGCCCCTAGCTACTGTATGCAAATGCAGGTGGCCGCCACAGCCTGGACAACCAGCGCCCCCTGGGGGCAGCAGGCAAGAGACAGGAAGTGGGTGTGTGTGGACCCATGTCTGTGGTTATGTTGGTGTCTATGGTTTGGGTGTGTGTTAATGTTTGTTGGTTGTGTGTGTGTGTGTCTTTAACCTGTTTGTGCAAGTTTGTTTGTATGTTTGTCCCTATGTGCATGTAATTTGTGCATGTAGATATTACTTTGTGGGGACCAAAAATTCCCACATTGTGATAATAATCTGTTATTTTGACCTTGTAGGGACACTTTTCTGGTCCCCACAAGGATAATCTTAATTTTATAAAAATCTGTGACTGCAATCAAAAAACCGAAATGGCCAAAAGTCTTGTATTTGTAACGTTTTTGCTCCCTCCCTATTCTCTGGGAGTTGGGAGGGAGAAAAAATGTGGACCATCTGGGGGTCCCTCAGGACTGGTTAGAGAAACACTGACTTAAGGCTAAGGTTAGGGCTGGTAGGAGTTAAAGTTTTCATAAACGGGATTAGAGTTTTGCCCATCGAAATGAATAGATGGTCTCCTCAAAGATATGAATACAAATGTGTGTTTGAGACTCTGTGTAAGTGTGCGTGTTTCTGCCTGTGTGTGCATGTCTGTGTGTACGTGAGTGTGTGCCTGTGTGCATGCATGTACGTTTGCGTGCATGCGTGCGCCCGCAGCCAGCATGTGTCCATCTGCGCAGCTCTCCTGCTGTGCTGCAGGGCTGAAGCAGCTGTATGGGGGAAGCTTTCCTTCACAATGCTAACGCTTAACCAGGGTTTAATAAACGGCACAGGAAGCCACGGCTATACTGCAAAGAGACACCCCCTGTGATTAAATGGACTTGTTGCCCAACCCCACCCCCCAGGGAGGCAGGGCCAGATTAAACAAAACGCAAACATCAAAGGGAATGTATTCCCTCTCATTAGTCTGCTACGGTAAAGGTGAGCATGACTTGCAAGTGCCAGGCTTTTCATGTCAGAGGTACAGCATCTCCTCTACATACCTTTATCTGATTCGCCACTGTGCCTCCTTTCTTCTGCGCATTTTTTATTTTGCTGCCGGCCCTGACTGAGGTCTGAGTGCTGCAGTATGGTGGCGGGAGACGGGGTCTGCCCTGACCCCATGGAATCTGCCTCTTTGGCTGGCAAGACGCTCCAGCCTGGTGTGACCTGTGCATCCAGGCTGCCGACACCATCTTCCCAGAAAGCGGCGGGCCGGCTTCCCTGGGGAGCCACACTCCCTTCCTTTTGGGTAATTGCAGACTGCCGTTCTCCAGGAAAAGCAGAACGGTGTGATCGGATATATAGGTACGAAAAAAATATGTATATATAAAATAATAGTTATGACACTTCTTTCACCTCCCCCATCTTGCTTTGCATGCTTCTGCCTTGCTTAAGGGCCCGCAGACATGCAGACATGCGGCAAGGCTGGGCTCGAACCGCTGACCTTGAACCTATATACCTAATCTATATAAATATATGTATATATATATATATAATTGCATTATACTTATACTTTTATATATATATATATATATATATATATATATATATATATATAGTAGGGCATTAACAGAAAAGTCGATTTGTCGACGCGTCGACGTCAGAAGCACAAGTCGACAACCGTTACCCTAACCCCCCCAAAAACCCTAAAACCCTTACCCTAACCCAACCCCCTAAAACCTAACCCTAACCCCCTAACGGTGGAACTGCACATGCGC